>JAGFZM010000105.1:299802-334875 GCA_017657215.1 Limnothrissa miodon | reverse complement strand
ACACACACACACACACACACACACACACACACACACACACACACACAGAACCTTAAAACAGTACAGAGCACAAGATAACATAGAAAAACAAAACAAAACAAACAAAAGCAACAGAATCCCCAAAAGGAGTAAAGATTAAACATAAACAAAGCAGTGAAAGTGAGGCTGAGGGTTGGGGGGGGGGGGGTGCAGGGCACAGGGAGGGTTGAAATCAAAGTTTAAAATCATACAGAATACCTTAACACAAACCTCTTGACATGAGTGCATGCCTTAGGTTCAGAGCGAGCACAGCCAGTGGGGTTGATGGCCAGGGGCAGCTCCATCAGTGGGTTACGGCCGTAGCGGAACGTGTAGCGCTCGCACACCTCCACTCCGGGGAGCTGCAGGGAACCATTGCACACGCACGCGCACACAGAGAGAGAGAGAGGGAGGGAGAGAGAGAGAGAGAGGGAGAGGGAGAGAGAGAGAGAGAGAGAGAGAACCAAAAAAGAAGGAAAATTTGAGGTCAAGCAAAATGGAGATCGCAGATGACAGGACTACGATTACAAACACAGACACAATAAAAACACACCCTGAGCATTGTTACAATTGCACTTAGTCTTTTACTCTTTAATGCCTTCATAATCAACTAAGTGACAGCCAGACAAACACTTTCCTAAAACAGCTGTGGTGCAGCAGTGAGCTCATTTTCACCAGCGGACCCGTAGCCCAAAGAGCCTCCAGGCCTCCTCATCCTCCGCTCTGAAATCAATGATCCAGATGCGTCCGGAGATTAACAAATCCCATTTGAAGCCTGAGATCAAGCGCCTGTAAATGCTCCTTAAGTTTTCCACAGCAAAAGCACGGGTGGCGGTGGGGGGTGGGGGGGTTAATGGGGTTCTCTCGGTTTGGGCGGCAGATATGTAAGAGCAACCTTGTGCCACTTAACCTTGCAGTGGAAAAAGCACTAAAAAGGTTTTTCATAATGCCCCCCGCTAGCTCCACGCACTACTCGAGACGCAAGCCATTTCAGCAGCATCCTGCTCATGTCTCAAGGAGGAGAGCTGATTACTAATATACCCTTTGCAATGTTTGTCAAATGTCAGATGTCATGTTTTTTTTTGCCTTTCTTGTTTGCTTTTCTGTGTGTGTATGTGGGGGCTTACCGATTCAATGATGCGTGTGACGGCCGAGACGGTGAGGCCGAAGAGATCCTCGCCCTTCAGGTAGATGGGGAAGAGCTTGAGCATGCCAGTCTCCTTGCGACGCTCCGCCATGGGCCCCAGCACCTGATCCCACACACCTGCAGTGGAACACAGAACCCGTCAGAACTGCTCAGAACCTGGAACCCAAGACCTCATGAGGACAGATAAGGCTGGAATCACCTGGATCTACTACAGTCCTCTCAGGTTAGTTGCTAACAGTCTAACATTGCATAGCATAGCAGATGGGCACAGGGCTTCTGCTAGCATGGTGGTTTAACTAAAACAGTGAGTGTGCTTATTAAGGTCATCTGGTGAAGTCAGTGATATAAGCAAATATATGGCTTGTACTTTATGAAAGTTTTGGAATTTCTCACTATAAATATGTATGAGTATGTGTGTGTGTGCATGTGTGTATGCTTCCATTTGTACTGTATTTACATATACTTTTAATTACAAGTGTCATTTGTTGTGTGTGTAATGGGTAGATATAATGTCATAGCTGCCCGTGTAGAACTGAGTGCCTTGTGTGTGTGTGTGTGTGTGTGTGTGTGTGTGTGTGTGTGCGTGCGTTACCTTTGGGAGTGGTGTCAGTGAGCAGCAGGTCTTCGTAGCCTTGTTCCACCACACGGATGCTGAACTCGGGCAGTCCGTCACGCTCGTCCACCGAGCAGACATAGCGGCAGCGTCGGTGCGCCTGCCGCATGCTCCAGTAGAGGCGGCTGGCCTCGTAGCCCACGGGGAAAATGGCGGTGGGCGCGTGGAAGGTGAGCATCTGGCCCGGCAGCAACTGGCCCACGGCGTGGAAGACGAGACTGCCCACGCGAAAGGTGCTGTTCCGCTCGCCACGCCGCACGATGCTGGCCAGCTGACGCACCTCGTCGCGCTGCACGTAGACGCGGCGAAACACGGCGAAGCAGCGCAACTCCTGATCCATGCCCGGGATGGCAGAGCCACTGCCAGCGCCTAAGCCAGTACCCGAGCCACCTCGATCCGCGCCACGTGGCCGGTGCATGTGGCACAGCATGGTCTTGTCCTTGAAGAAGACGCAGTGGGCCTCCAGGGCGCAGGTGAAGTGGTAGGCGTTGGTGCAGCGCAGGCGGTGGCAGCCGCTGGTGGCGCCCGTCTGCTGGCAGTGGGCACAGCGCAGCGCCAGGCCCCTTCGCAGTGCCAGCTCCACATTGATGAGCGCGCCGGCCTGTGTCTCGTACACCTCGCTGGACCACAGCGCGCAGTTGAGGTGCACCCACACATCCAGGTCCAGGTTGAGAAGGCGCGCGGGGCCGTCCGTCTCGCCATCGCCGCGGCGACGACACAGGCAGCAGTGGCGGCAGTCCCGCGGCATGGGCTCCGGCCGCAGCCACGAGGCACCTGGCCCCTCACTCGGGAGCTTCTCCTCAGGCACCGACAACGCGCGTCCGCCCTTGCCGCCCAGTTCGCTGCGGGCCACCAGGATCTGGACGCTCCACTTGCGCCAGCGGTGACCCTTCCAGCGCTTGGCCGGCGCGTGACCCCCACGTGGCGATGAGCCCTCCTCGCCGTGGATGGCCCGCGGCCTCGGCTTGAGCTTGACAGTGAACTTGAGCCCCGGGTCGGACTTGAGCTCGGGCCGCTCGCCATAGACCGAGGAGCCGTCTGCGGGGGACAGGCTGGGGAAGTGGATAGGCGGCGAGGACGGGGGAGACACTTTGGGCTGGAGCCGGGCCAGGCAGTGCACGTCCAGGGAGGACATGTTGTTGCTGTAGCCGTGCAGCACTTTGGACGGGCTGCCCAGCACAGAGCTGTTCTCCGACTGGACCGATACATGAGGCTGGATGGACAGAATTAAGAGAGTGCAGAGGAAATTAGACAAATACAGATAGAATGAGAAAATGGGAGACAGAGAAAAGGAGGTTTGTTAAAATTCATGTCTCCTCATGGCTATAGACAGTCTAATGCCCTCATATGGGACTTGTCTGGATTTGTCTGGAAATGACTGGTATTATCATTTACAACAGTTCTCCTACACTAGCTTCTGGTAAATTCTGTATCTCTGGAGGTGTGTGTGTGTGTGGCATATGTATATTTTCAGTTTTTTAAGACCCAGTATCAGGGTGAAAGAGAGGGTGAGTGTGTGTGGCCTGAGGCGTATGGAGTAGGGGTCTGACCTTGCTGTTGGGCATCTTGGCCTGCAGGGCGGCTGAGTAGAGCAGGAAGCAGCTGTGACTGCAGAACACCAGGGTGCCCTCTGACTTGACCTGACCCTCCTGTACCAACACACACACACACACACAAAGACATACACACACATCAGGGCACAGCATACACACACACACACAAACACACACACACACACACACACACACACACACACACAAATGTACTTATCCACTGCACCCCCACCACCACCCTGCCAAATACTTTCAATGATATGAATATTCAGATTAATATTCTCCTACAAATATTCTCTCCCTCTCTCTATCAACACACACACTTTCTATCTCCCTTTTCCTTTTGCCCATCACCCCCCCCTACCCACCCCCACCCCCCAAATCACACACAAAGCACCAGTGCAAACACTGAGCGATTGAGTTGTCCCCACCCAGTGGCTCATGAGCATCATTAAGAAAGGTGCACAGGCACATCAAAGACCTGAGCCAACAAGCAACGCCAGGAGTGCCATCCTGTTGATACTGGCAGGAGTGCATTACCCGTGCATTAGCATATCACTCACACACACACACACACACACACACACACACACACTCCTCTCCCAAATATAGGGAGCTGCCACTTCAAAGGCCACCCTGATCTCTTCAAATGACCTGAAATTTCCAGAAGCTTCTTTCGGGGCTGAGCATCAGCAAGGATCGGGCCTTCCCACCCCCCACCCCCACCGACAAAGTGCCTGTCACGCCTTAAGCCTGTGGGCACCGGTGACGTTGCTGCAGAAACTGTCACCGGGACTGAAAAGTGTTCTGATGTGGAGAAGCGGGATTTGCATAATGTGGGTATTTTGTGACTGGGGGAACGCTGAGAGGGAGACTTGAGCACGGCCACAGACAGTTCCCTGGAGATGGTGGCAACTGCACACTTTCACTTGTGCTCACTCACTCAAACATACACACACACACACACACACACACTCATACACACTAACACAACTGCAGGAACAGAATAGCCAGTTGCACACAGTTGCACAAGCTAACTTGAGTTCGGTGATACAGTAAAATTGAGGTAACAGCCATTTTAATTCTTAAGTGGAATTAGTGAAAACGGCAGAAGAGGAAATGGAAATCAGAGGAAATCGGCTGTTGTGAGTGGCTTACCAGTTTGGCACAGGGCAGATCTTTGATAGGCTTGCAGACTCCATTTCCCAGCACCACCACCTTGCAGTGGCAGCACCACTGGGTCTTGGCTCTGGGGCTGGCACTGGAACTTTCCACCTGATAGTCATGTCTTCCTGCAGAGCCTAAACACAAACAAACCAAACAAACTAGTGAGTCCGCTGGTTATAAACAACTACACTAGCAGCATACACAGGCATTTTACGAGCTATAGATAACCGCCAGATTCCAAAGCTTATTTAACACTGGGTGACCTGCATGTGTGTGATTTTTGCAGTAAGCCGTGATACTTGGCTTTTTGATTTCATGAGAGGCTCACACACAGCTCAAGCTTCATCAGTACAAAATCAATGAAAATCGTGACACTAAAGACAGACAGACCGACACACACACACACACACACACACACACGAGACACCTTATGCAGAAAAGCAGAGGCAAGTGTAGTGAGCAACCAGCAGTCAGACCATGCATAACCTACAGTACTGTTGTGAAGGAGCCTTGTCATGCTGCACAATACTCTGACACCTTCAGGGTAGCCGTCTGTGAGGCTCCTCGTCAAATAAATGAAGGGAAAAAAGCCACTAAACAGGTGTATCCCTGCAGTCATTACCTGCACAGTTTCTATTCACACCTCTCTGACATGACCTTAGTAACAAAGCAACACCTCTCTCCTCTGTATGTCTGTCTGTCTGCCCTGCTGTCCATTTAACACTCATCTGGAAATCTGTCAGCCAATTAGCTTGCACATGGGTTAGGAGGGGAAACAAGAGAATGTCTCAGTGACACGGACATGCCAGTGTGTGCTCAAATACATCAACAGTTCATTCACGAAAAAAAAAAAAAAAAATTGAAACAAAGGCAGAGAAGAAAAAGAAAAGAAATTAAACGCGACTGAGCAAAGCTGTGCTGACGTAACCAAAAAGCAGCTGTAGCTAGCAGATAAGCGCCACAACTGTGTGCCTGGTGGTCTTACCAGTGCTGGAGGGACGTCCGAGAGCCGGAGGGGCCCCATGGATTGTCATCCCCGGGGGGCAGGAGGGCGCTGGGGGCCTGTTGAGGTGCTGCTGGGAGAAGAGCGCCCCCTGTGTGGGGGGTACCTTCACGCCTGCCAGCAGGGCCAGAGAGCTCCTCTCAGGCATGCGCGTCTCGTCGTAGGTGGTGATGGGCACACGTAGCAGGTTGGCCATCGCCACCATCACCCCTGGAACATTCTGGAAGAAAAGCATGTGGAGCCAAGTTATAGCTGGGTCGACACTGACAGTGGCAAACACATACATACGAGTGCATATGTTTTCATAACACACCTCGGCTGCAGCAGAATTGACAGTGATGGCAATGGACACCAGGTCACTTTTGTAACAAGCAGATGGAAGGCCAAAGGGAGAGCCAAAGAAAGCTCCAGAGGGTTCTGTCTTCACCTCCCACTTCCTGATTTCTGAACCTGAGGATAGACAGGATACGGTTCAAAACCACATCGGGTATGTGTATATATAAAAAAGTGAATGAGTGAATGTACAATTTTGTGAGTGAGTGAATGTATTATTCAGTACGTGAGTGAGTGAATGGAGTGAGTAGAAGTGAGTGAGTGGAGTGAGTAGAATTATTATTTGGTGAGTGAATGAGTGAATACTATTTTTTGATATGAGAGTAAATTAATGTATTGAAATGAGAGTATGAAATGATAGAAAGCGAATATATTATTTATGTATTATTCAGTAAGTGAATGAGTGAATAATTGGAGTGAGTGAATGTATTATTTAGTGAGTGAATGAGTGACTGGGTGAATGAATGTATTATTTAGTGAGTAAGTGAACAGTGAGTGAGTGAGTGAGTCAGTGAGAGTGAATGTGGTGGGTGAATGCATCATTTAGTGAGTAGGTGAATGCGTACATAAATGTAAATAATACATTCATGTACATGAATGTATTATAGTAAGTAAGCGAATGTATTATTCAGTTAGTAAGTGAATGTATTATTAAGTTAGTGAGTGAGTTCATGAAAGTATTATTAAGTGAGTGAGTGAGTGAGTAAATATGGGTGCGAGAGTGCATGTACCTTTCCCACTGGCAGGGGGCAGCATGGGCAGGAGGGGTGAGGTGGCTGGCGAGGGTGGCTCCAGCTTGACACGCGTCAGGTCGGGGTAGCGGCTGATCTCCATGCCAACCACACTCTCCGGAGATGAGGATGGCACAAAGCTGTCTGGGGTGTCCCTGTCTGTACAGTGTTCTTGCCCCCTGTGTTCCCCAACAACACAAACAAACACACACACGCAAACGCAAACACACAATATAAGATAGACACACTACAAACATCAAATAAACATTAGATTTAAACTGTTGTATTGTATTACAAAATCTTACACTGGGTCCTAACTGCAAGCAATACAGTCAAATGTTCATGGCAAAATCCATTGGATTGGATTTTTTTAATGAAATGGGAAGCTTTGTTGTGATGTGGTGTTGCGATGGGATGTTGCATGAAGCTATGCCATAAGACTTTTTAGCAGAACTTTTGTCACGCTGTCCATTTCTATTTAAATTTCACTGTTTGAATGAAAAATCCCTCCAAATACTATGGCATATTTAACAGACCCTAAGGAGACAGTCGGTGCTACACAACAACTGACACTTGCTTGCAGAACGGGCACAATGTGACAACCCTATGTGACAACCAAACACACAACCGGTTCCTCATTCCTGTATTTCCTCAGCCAAGTTAAAGGCTGGCACAGGCTAGGGAAGTGGGCGAAACACTCTGAGTGGGGCGCACTCACGTTCTGGTGCCCAGGACCCTAGAGGGGGCCTGCGGTGCCCACCTGAGCTCCTCCTGGTTGTTGTGGGGTGGGGTGGGCAGTGAGGCAGGTACGTCCACAGTCTTGGGGCCCTGGGAGAGGGTCTGGGCCAGCAGGTCATCCTCGGGGTGATACGGGGTGGGCAGCGCCCTAGGACCCATGGTTTTGGGCACTGGGCACAAATATTAAGAGGAGAATATTAACACAAGATCTTTGAAATATCACTGACATACATACAGTAACTTATGAACCTGGAACCTCAAATAAATAATGAACTAATAAATAACAAACTACCACTTAAATTGATTAAACATGCAAAATACTGTACAAAATAAAACAAAATAAATGCCAACCAAACAGCTCCTTGTGTTACTGTAGCCTGTTTAATCCACTCTTGGATATCACCGAGAACTCATAGTACTAAAGGTTCAGATGCTTCCTATTGGAACACAGTCTGACTCAGATAAAGCATACCCCTATGCCTACCCATGACTGCAGCTTTTCTGGCCAGCTCCTCAGCTGTGGCAAAGCCATTGACCATCTTCTGCCGGGCCACTGGTGGTGGGGTTGGGGGGAGCGATGCTGGAGGAGTGGGGGGATTGCTCAGGTTGCTCTGCTGCAGTGGAGAACCAAAGAGGTAGAAAAAAAGAAAATTGTTGCTGAAAATGGAGACACCAGACGTGGGCGTTAAATATATTTATTATTTATATTTATCCAGTTTTATTTTTGCCCGTGGCACCTTGTAAACCAGCTGTGAGTAGTAGTCAGAGCCACCGTCGAGTGTAGCACTGCCAAAGGAGCCGGACAGGCGGTTCTCGCCGTTCAGCTGCCCGCCGCTGCCGTAGGGTGGGAAGAGGGCAAAGTTCACGCCAATCAGAGGCTCCATCAGGGGGAGCATAGACAACTGTTGCAGGAACAGAAGAGAGGAGGGAGGGTGGGAGGGGAGGAGAGGATTGAAGGAGAAAGAGAAGACGCATGAGAGGAGAAACAAATGTGTATAATTACAGATCAAAATCACACTACAACAACGGCACTGTCCAGAACACTAAGAGAACCACTGACTAAGGGAAGCCACTCACGATTGACGCATGCAAGTCATGGACATGGGCCAGATACAATTTTGGGGAGAGCTGTCAGTGAGAGCCTGACAGAGGACGTTTTACGCAGTTATCGGCGACGGCGAGTGGCACAATGCAGACTTTTGTTTCACCAAGACAATGTTATCAATGCAAATGAGGAGTGGGCCTCTGAAGCTTGCCAGTGACAGAGAGGAGATGTGACTTCCAGAGAGACCTACTTGAATAGTCTCCCTGGAGGCCTGCGCCTATCACTCACCCGCACTCTGGGCATAGGAGGGGTTTTTTCGCCCCCCTACTATGATGCAAAAAGTTTTGGGAAATTATTTTGACCTTAAATGTTCTTTGCATTTTTTTTTCAAGTTGTGAGGAACTTTGAAAGTCTTGCATTCTACATTAAACAAGCATGCACACACACACAAACACACACACACAAACACACACAATTCAGCGGATATAACAATATAACAAAATAAACCTCTTAGGCTCCACTCATCATGTGAAAAAAAAAAAAAACTATGGGAACAGCAGTTTGTGTGGGAGTGTGTGTGGGTGGAAGACTGATGGAGTTTGGAGGGTTTATTCTTACACCACCCTGCCCAGCTTCTCCACCAGATCCACTGCCTCGCTGTCCATTCCTGCCTGCCTCCAAGGGAACGCTCATTACTCTAGCAGAGTCCATTCAAATTTCTGTTTGAGCCCAGCCTTGTGTCTCAGTGCAAGCACCGCTATTAGGCCTTAAACCGGCACTAAGCAACATTCTGTTTTTCTCTCTCACGAGCTCCCTCTAAAGCCCGCTGTATTGCATTGTATTGCACTGCATTCTATTGGAGGCGGTCCGCGCTGCTGAACATTGCAAGTGCTGTATCTATTGGCTATTGGCCACGGTGGCGCATTCTACACCGTTCGTTCGCCGTGTAATGACTAATTTTAGCATCCTAAACAGTATGAAACGGATTAATTAAATGAAAAATGTTGCATAGTGGGCCTTTAATGAAAGACATTCTTTATGCAGATGAAGGCAATTAACAGGCTAAATTGGCTTAATATATATGCACAAATAATTCTAGAATAAAACATTTCTACCTGCACATTAACGGGGAAAAAAACATAAATCTGGCATGGGGCTGATAAAGAGTGTAATTTTGTTAATGATCACGTACGGGATATGAATCACAAGCAAATTCACTTTACCTCAGGCGATTTATATACCACTCACATGGCTTTGGACTGCTGAGATCGGGGACAGCATATCTAAACAACTCTGCTTAGAAGACTTACTGTAACGTACAAGTGGACTTGTCACAGTAACAGATATTTAAGAGTGCGAGTCCATCTCTTTCTATCTCTCTCACACACACTCAAACATACACACGCGCACACACACACACGCACACACACACACACCTGCTTAAGCTGGCTCATGAGCGTGTCAGTGTTGGAGTAGGCCATCTGCCGCTCCTCCTCCTCCTTCTTCCTCTTCTTGTAGCGGGAGGGTGGCTTCTCCATGCCAGTCTTGGGCCCGCGCTTGTAGCGCTGCTGTTTCCGCTTGCCCTGCTCCTGCCCGGAAGCTTCTAGCAGCTCGGGCTTCACTGCCTGTGCCCCATGACCCAACAGAAATCCAACATTTCAACACATGAGAATCCAACAGCTATTTGGATTTCATTTCTAATCCAATATGCTTCATCATGAGCATGCTGACATGGATACAAACACAGAGCATGCAACAGAACATGCACATAAATATAGTAAATGTAGAGGAACATGTGGTATTTAGTACCTACATGTATGAGGTGAATTTATAAGACTCTTGTGAGTTCAATCTCATACCATTTTAAGCATGCTCTTGTTGTCGCTGGGAATGTCGTCCTCTGAGCGCAGACTCTCCACAGACGTCTGGTGGTGAAGAGCGGGGGTCTGGTGGTGGGGATGTGCGGGCGGTGCAGGAGGAGGGGTGCTCTTGTTCTTCAGCAAATGCTTGAGCAGCTCGTTCCCACTCGCATCGCCTCCTCTGCCCATCTGCCCATCTCCTGGGTTGGGCGTTAGTTCCGCTCCTGCCTCTTCCTGTTTGACCATCCTGTGGGGCTCCGGCGGTCCATGGCAATCGCTGGCATCCACTTTCTCCAGCTTCACCTGGTGCAGTGGAGCTCCATGTTGCCTGTCTGGGGTCTCCATGCTGCCCCCGCTGCACTGACGGCTCAGCAGGGAGTGACCGCCACCATGGCCCCCTACAGCCGAGAGCTGGCGCTCCAGCTCCGAAGCGGGGGCCAGGCCAGCGAAGGTGCCCCCGGGCTGGTTAAGAGCGAGTGGGTCGGAGGAGAGGTCGTGCTCCCCGGAGAGCACGGAGGAGGCGCGGGTAGGGGTATTGGGCGTACGGGGAGTGAGTGGCGCGGTGAGGTCCGAGTGTGGGGTGGACGGCGCGCGGACTGAATCTGTGTCATCGTCCTTGGTGCTCTTCTTCTTGCGGCTGCGCTTCTTCTTGCCCTTTTCCTCTGGGATGATGTTAGAGTAGAGCTGGATGAGTGACTGGCCTGACCCGGGGTAGTTTGGGGGTAACGGGGTCGAGGGCGAGTCCATCCCAAATGCTGATCCGTCTCCCTGAGGGTGGCCACTGAGTCCACCGGGGCCAGCAAACCCTGTGGGCCGGGGCTGGCCCTGAGGGAAGCCGTGGCCGGCCATTACAGGGCTCTTTCCCCGGTAGTTAGGGCCCATGTCTGGGCTGAAGCCACCATTGCCTGGCACAGGTCTCTGGTTGGCCTGCATGAAGCCCTGAACGGGGGCACCACTGAAGTCCATCCCAGCCTGCTGGTTCTGGCCAAACATGCCACCCATTTGTTGTTGCTGCTGTTGCTGCTGCTGCTGAGTGGGGCGACTGGGCTGCAGGAAGTCCTGTGGCAGCTCGCTGTTATAGAAGGGCATCTGTGACAGGCTGGGGTCTCTGGGCCCGGGCGTGGGTGTGGGCACTGGCCCTGGCAAGGTAGCGGAGGGGGCCTCGGGGCCCACGCCCATCTCCATCTGCTTCTGCAGGGCGCGCTGGCGCTCCACCTCCTGCATTAGCTGCACCCGCTGGCGCTCCTGTTGCTCACGGAGACGCTCGCGCCGCTCACGCTCCTGGAAGCCTTCACTGAATGGGTTGTTGTCATCGAACTTCACATGAGGGGTCGAACTGCCACTGCCAGGGGCGCCACTGGGGGCACCTGTGGGTCCTCCGCCAGCACCAATGCCTGGCGTGGCCATAGCGGCAGGCTTGCCTGCGCTGGGTGGCACCATGGGGGGTGCCTGAGGCTGCTGTGGGGGGACCTGCTGGACTGGGTTGGCAGGGGGCACCTGTGGTGGCATGTGAACCGGCATCCTAGGGCCGGCAACGCCACCCATGGGTCCACCAGGCCCACCGGGACTGGGGTGCCAGCCTGGCATATTTGGCATGCGCTGGGCAGGGTTGGGGTGGGCCTGCATCCCCATCACGGGGCCCATGACAGGTCCTGGCCCAGGAACGGGCCTCATGCCAGGGCCCTGGGGTGGCATGCCAGGCACAGTGGGCATCATTGGGTGCTGGAGGTTGTGCTGCTGCTGCTTGACCCGGTACTCCTCGATGAGCTCGGCATGCTCCTTCTGCTGTTTGCGGATCTGCACACACAGGGAGAAGGGTAGACAATAAGGAGGGGGGACTAAGGACTATAGGAGAGCAGCAGCCAACACATAAGAGCACATCTAGTAACTGTCAGCATTACAGCACATTACAAGTATTACATATTAGGCATATTAGAGGCTTAACGGTTAGAAGCTTTCCAAACCAAGTATCGGTTTTGTTCCTTTACTTCCCTCCATTTCTCTCTCTTTCTCTCTCTCTCTCTCTCTGTGACTGTATGTGGATGAGTGTGAGTGTGTGTGTGTGGCCCAGTGAACAATGTTGACAGAATGGAGAGGTAGAATGTGATAATGTCAGTGAATAAATCAGACTGTGCTGTGTGTGTGTGTGTATGTGCTTGTGTGTGTATGTGTGTGTGTGAGAGAGAGAAAGACAGAGAGGGGGAGTGAATGAGACAGAGTGCGCTAGCATGGGAAAGGTCACAGTGCTTGAAAATAATTGGTAAGGTAAACCATGTTTTTTTCAGTGCAAAGGTTACGAGGTTGTGTTTTCAGAGATTCTTCAGCTGGGAAACAGTGCCCTGACAGCCAGCTGCTGACGAATTTATTCAGGTCTCTGTGCCAGTGTCAGCACTCTACGCTCTCTCTCTCTCTCTCTCACTCTCTCTCTCTCTCTCACACACACACACACAAACAAACAAACACACACACACACCCCTATACCTGAGCTTGAATGCCTTTTGTCAATTGTGTATGATAATGTGTACGGTGATACCATGTAATCACACGTCTAGTGCATCTGTAGGCGTGAAGACTACAGGTTGTGTGTATGTGCGCTCATGTGCCATGTGTGCTTGTGCATGCATCGGCTTCATGTATTTAATTTAGCCTACACATTCATGCACACACATTCATGCTGAGGTGCTGATCTCTGGAGAAAAAAACAAATCCGTGTTAATTTGTGTAGATGCATGTGTGTCTAGAAGGAAGGGGAGAGAGAGAGAGACAGAGAGAGAGAAAGTGTGTGGGTGTGTGTGTTACCTGTTCCAGCTGCTTCTGCACCATGCTCTGCTGCTCGGTCACGTGTTTGAGCTGCTCTGCATCCTCCTCGGGGAACTCGCGGCCTGCCTTCTTGGCCGTACGCTGCTTGGCCGACAGCGCCTTCTTGGATTTGCGGTGGGCGCCGATCTGCTCCTCCAGGAACTTCTGCTGCATCTGCAGCAGCTGCTGGGTCTCCTGCAGCCACTCCTCGTACTGCTTCCTCTGTGTGTCGTCTGAGGAGAGGACAGTGAGGAAAGTGTAGAAGTGTGTGTAAGAAAAAGCGAGGGAGGGAGGGAGGGAGAAAGAAAGAGAGAGAAAGAAAGAGAGAGAGAGCGATGAGCCAGTCCTCAATCTCAGTCTCTTCATCTGCCACTGTTTCTCGGTGTCTCCTCGAGATTGGAGGTTGGATAATAAACAGAAGCTGACTAGGTGGCGGCGGCTATATTGCCTCCATCCATCATATTACCGTTTTCCGAGCAGCTCACAAAGCAGAGCGGACAGCAGTCAGATAAGAGGCAGGATATAGACCACTCTGTGTTCCCCGAGTGGTTCCAGCTCATGTGTCACGCACAGCAGCCTTGGAACACTCTTAAAAGGCGTTCAGCCATTTCCCATGAACAGTGCAAACAAACTCCCAGAAAATCGGAAGGGCTCAATGTGAACTTTAATCATCAGCTTTAGGCCTTGTACTTACTGACAAATCCGGGGCCGAAATTCGGAGGGTTGGGTCTTGCCAACTGCGGCGCCAGTTTTCCATCCTGCAGGGAATAGTGGGTAACCATGGAGCACAAGCATGAACCAACTAATGAGCACAGGGCAAGACATTGTGTGTGTGTGTGTGTGTGTGTGTGCGTGTGTGTTCATTTGACCCCTTTTTTATCTACCTGTCCAAACAAGTGAGGTCCAGCAGCTTCTGGACCATGAGATCCTGGCAACTGCTGGATCCTACAGAAAAAAAGAATGCACAAAAATACTAAATAAGTAGGTATAGTGGGGGGGAACAATAAGTATAAAGTATTTAGAAAAAAAATACAGAAATAATAAATCCAAGCTATTTAGACCTTTCCAAATACAAAGGTCTTTAGTCTTTTTAGCTTACCTGTTCATCACCATGGGGCCCATGGCCAGTGGATTCTGAGCCATGACCTTATTGATGCCCTGCAGAGCCACCATTTTGGCTTTCATGATGGGATCTGTGATGGCGTCAAAGTCTAAAAGGGCAAACAATCAGCGATGCTAAGACGGAATGAAGCCAAATTATGTCACAAGTTCACACACCCAAACCATCCCCGACCTAAATTTTAGTCTCCTCCCAACAAATGATGCTCCTGTGGTGGTGTTTCTGCATAATTCATGAAACTACCATTGCAAAAAGCTCCCGAAAGTGTTTCATTGTCAAGATCAATTAAAGCTTCCACAGTGATGTCCATAGGAAACCACTTTAAAAACCCTCCTCGGAACAAAAACGGCAGCCTCTCTTTTTGCTTCAGTGCAGTAGTGCCAAGGAGCTTTTTGAAACAGACAGACAGGAAAAAAAGTCTATTACTTCTCATTGCAGTTCACAGGGGTATTGCTCTCAGTGTTGAGCTCCATCCTAGAACAATGTGTCTGTCAGAGTCTGGTTTTACTGCAGCACAAAATTGGATCCCACTCCCATCTCATGAACATTTATGTATGACAGAAGTAAATGGCCCGCTTGCTTTCAACAGCTTTTCATGGACAGGTTTCATTTCTTAGCCAAATTAAGCTCTGAGGGTGTCTGCTCCACACCCGCTCTGTGCTAGTAATAAGAAGGAAAATGTCTTGACCTATCCAGAACGCAGCAAGCTCTATGTTTCAGAAGCAATAGATCCTCAACTAGTAGTATGAATCAATAAAATGTTCAGTTGAGATAAACAGGGCTTCTTCACCTAGCAGATAGTCCAACTGTATTGTGCTATCTATTTCTGTTTTTTAGCTATCTATAGCACCAAGGATTATCCTCCAACTTAAATTTTAACTTGTCACACACCTTATAACAAAGGTTGAATATAATAATAGTGAAGGGCATCTTACCGATGTTGGGGAAAAAGGAGTCGGAGCGCTGGCGGATCATGGCTTGCATCTGCCTCTGCTGCTGCTGCTCTTGCCTCTCCTGGTCCAGCAGTTCCTGCAGCAGGAGCGGCTGCTCATCCAAGAGAAGAGGCCTGTTGTGCTGAGATGTTTGTCCTGCTGCTGCTGGTGCTTGTGGTGTAGCAGCTACTTGAGGTGGTGGTACCTGTTGCTGCTGCTGGCCCATTCCTGCCATAGGGAACATGCCCTGCTGGCTGGGCCTGCCCAAACCGTGAGGACCAGTGGGAGGCTGGTCATGGGCCATCATGGGCATGTTCAGATCCACCTGCTGCCCAGCAGCCATACCCCCATACCCAGGAAGTGGCATCTTGGGGTTGGTGGGTTGCATCATGTTGGGGCTGGTCAGAGGTGGGCCGCCCTGGACCATGGTAGGATCGACCCGGTGTCCAAGCCCCATGTTGGGATTCATGCTATGCTCAAGCCCCTGTCCGGGCATTATGGCCAAGTTCTGCTGCAGGCCCGGCCCATGGGCAGCCTGGTGAGGGGAGGCGTTGGCAGCGGCAGCACCAAGCCCGGCATCCTCCAACTTCTCCTTGATGAGCAAACCGGAGAGAACTGGAGCGGAACCGTGGTCGGCCGTAGGCTGAGCAGATGCCCCAAAAAGGCCACTGGGGTCCCCAGGGAGTCCACTGTTGTTCATAGAGGGTGCACAGATACTGCCAGACTCCTGACTGCTGATTGGGCATGGTTTGACTTCAATCTTAATACTGTGCTGGCCTTCTCTTAAGACCCCAGCCTCCTTCTTGACTTGCTCGGACATCTGGTGGTTGTCAGTTTTGCCTGCGGGCTGAGACAAAGAAGACATGGTGGCTCCATCTTGGCCGGGGTTCCTTTTATCAGAGAGGGCTGTCTGAATGTCCGATGTCTCTCCATGGTCATCCTCCATGGGGTCGGCTAGATCGAGCTCCTCATTGAACATGTCTTTCTTGTCATCGAGGTCGAGAGCCGGGTCAGCGTAGGCGATGAGGTCAAATTTCCCAGACGTTAAAAAGTCATCCAGGTGGAGACCATCCTCACCGTCGAGGTTGAGGGTAGCCAGGTCGTCATCCACCAAGTCCTTCACCTCCACGTCCTCCAGATCCTTCACCGCCGAATCATCTGTGTCGAGCTTCTCCTCCATGCCCTCTGCAGTAGGCAGGGGCAGCTCCTCAGGCTGCGTAGCTGTTGGGAGGAGAACAGGCTGGGCTGGGTTGACTGTCTCACTCTGGATTGGCAGGCTCACGGACCTGCTAAGTGCTGGATGTTGCTGGCCAGCGTTCATCTGCATGTTGGCCTGGTGCTGCTGCTGCAGATGTTGCTGCTGCATGGGATCCATGTTGGCTCCCATCTGCATGGGCCCTGGCACTCCTTGTTGAGGTTGCCCCAGCATAGGGTCCATCATCCGCTGGCCCTGGGGCCCGGAAAAGCCCATCTCCTGGCCAGGCATGAAGCCTTGTGGGGGCCTTTGGCCTGGTTGGTTTGGGTGGTCCATGGGCCCTAAGGGCCTGAAAGGGAAACGCATACGGTTCTCAGGGGCCCGGTGCCGGAGCTCAATAAAAGGCTGGCCCATGATATTGTGCTGCTGCATGGGGAGGGCCCGAGGTGGGAAGTGCTGGGGGAGTCCCATCTGGGGGTTGCCCATTTGGGGGTTGACCCCCATGGGCCGGGCCAGGTCGATGGACATGGACCGGCGCATCTGAGGGGGCATGTTTTCCGGAACCATGGGGCCTCCTGGCATTTGATGCGGTGGTCTCAAAAACTGCTCCTGTCCTGGTGCCCTCTGAGGAAATCCAATCCTAGGAGGGAGAGTGAGAGAAAGATTAAGAGGAGTAAAAGCCAAAAGAAAAAAAAGAAGAAGAGAAACAGTGTGAGAAAACCAGAGAGATATAAGCAACTTTAATTATCACTGTATCGCATCTGCTGCAACAACACACCACGGATGAGCAAAACAATCCACAGATAATTTAACTACTTAATGCCCCTTAGTGTTGTGGCGGTGAACTGCCACGCACTGAACTGCAACTGCAGTGACTCCGATGCAGAAGAATAAACCAAAAACGATGGCAACAGCGGCAGCGACAGTGTCACTGTCACTGTCAAGTCGACACAGAAGGATAATGAGGCCTTAAGAATCATCCCTACAAATAAAGACAAAGTACCAAAGAATGTAATCACCTCTGGCCCTGTGGTCTCATGCCCATGGCGCCCATATCTCTGGGGAATGGTGGTCGGGGCATCTGGCCGTCATGAGGAAATGGCCCTCGCTGCTCTCCTCCAAACTGGCCCTGGAACCTTGGGGGTCCCCTCGTGCCCGGATATGGTGGAGGGGGCCTGCCAAAAATGTCTGGCTGTGTCTGGGAGTCTTCCTGCGACCAGTGGTGGGGTGTTCCGGGGGTGCTGGACATGGCCGGGACAGAGGGCGAAGCGGAGGGCACTTCTTGTTGGCCCTTCCTCTGCTGCTGTCTCAGGATCAGCTGACGCAATAACTGGCGCTAGAAGCACAGTGAAGCCTTCATGAGTTACCGGAAAAAAACTTACACTAAACTACATAGATAATGATCTGTTTTTGTTTTTTTTTTTCAGATAAAATATGCATCAGAAATATTTTTTATGTGAATGTTATGCAACTGCATACAGTGCAAAATGAATACAGTGAATACAGTGCAAAATGTTTCATCACTTGCTACAAACTTTTGTAAAAAATTACTTTTGTCTTGTCCTCAGGATCTCCCATTGGGGGCTGCATGACTCCCTGGACATCTCCAGAGCCTGGGGACTGAGGAACTCCATGGACTGGTCTATCACCAGTCATGGGAGCTTGTTCGAATGGATCATGAATTGGAGTCTGACTAGGGTGAGGTGTTGGAGGTAAGGAGAAACCATCGTCAGACATGCCAGGGTGCTTGGGGGTTTGCGACCCGTGCGGTCTGCCAAAGGCATCTGGTATCCTTCCCTGACCCTGATGGGAGAAGGGGTCACAGGGATGGGGCATAGAGCCTGGTCTTGACCCAGGTCTGGGGAAGGCGTCTGGGCTAGATGCCGCTCTCGGAGTACCCGGAGGCTGGGAGTACGGATCTGTTAGAACAGGCCTGGGCGTGCTGGGTGGCTGATCATATGGGTCTGGCTTGCTGGGGGGCCTGGGAGTCCCTGGTGGTTGTGCGTATGGGTCTGTGGTTCTCTGCGCCCCTGGGGACTTGGGGTACCTTTCTCCTGACACCGGTCGAGGTGTTCCAGGCATTTGGGCGTAGGGATCCATTGCGTGGGAGGGTGACTGTCTGCGGCTGATAGGCTGAGGCTGTGGGAACTGATCCATGGGAGCTGGCCGGGGGGTGCCCGGAGGCATGGCATAGGGGTCTGCAGCAGGCCGTGGGGTGCCCGGAGGCTGGGCATAGGGGTCAGCTGAAGGCCTGGGGGTGCCCGGTGGTTGGATGTAGGGGTCAGGCATCTGCTGGGAGTAATCAGGTCTGGGGGTGGAGGGTGCTTGTCCATACGGATCCCGATGAGGGTGCCTGGGCATGGGGAAATGCCCGGCCTGCTGTGGACGCATCATTCGAGACTCATTGCCGAAGCCGTCTGCTCCCATGGATGGGTGAGGGGTCAAGGGCTGATGGGCGTAGGGGTCTGGCTGACCCTGCTGGAAGCTGTCTGCCGGCCTGGGGGTCAGAGGCGGCCTCTCGTATGGGTCTACAGGCCCCCGGCGGAGACCTTGTGGGGGCATGGAGCCAAAGGCATCCTGCTGCTGCTGTCCTGGGGGCATGGGAGTCTTGAAGAGAGGCACAGCGCCTGACTCGTTGCTGCCGGGGATGGGAGCGACCAGTGGACGGGCGTATGGGTCGGAGAGGACCATCCGGTTGTGGGCCATGCGCTGGTAGGCCTCTGCCCTCTGAATGGGCCTGGCAAAGGGGTCTCCCGAGGAATTAGGCACACCCATCATGTGTCTGCCCGGGCCCTGCTGTGGCTGCTGCTGTTGGGGATCGACCCCCATCCCACTCATGCACATCCTTGGGGGGCCCATGGGCTTCACAAATGGGTCGGTTGGCCTGGGGGTGTCCGGGGGCTTGGCGTAAGGGTCGGGCGCAGGCGTGGGTGAGCCAAAGCCCTCGTGGGCAGGAGACGGGCGGCCCCTCTCCTGCGCGTCTGAGCCCCTGCGTGGCGTGCTGGAGCCCGAAGAAGGCGGCCGAGGCGTACCCACCATCTTCCCATAGGGGTCCCAGGGCGAGGAGGGTCGGGAGCCTGTTGACGAGCCGCCTGGGGAGAACATCTGCTGTGGAGACTGGGGCTGGGAGGTTGCCTCTTGAGTGGGCGTCTTGGACGATGAGGAAGATGATGGTGGTGGGGGCTGCGGGCGCAGAAAAACATCATCTGCCATGGAGGTGGGGGTGCTGGGGAGCAGTGGGCGAGCAAAGCCACCATCTTTGGGCTGCAGGGGTGAGGCATTGCCTCCACTGCTGGACTGGGGGGTTCGGGGACTCTGGTTGCCACTGGTCGGGGTGTCACCCCCAGACTGAACACCACTTGTAAAATTCTGCTGTTGTTGCTGCTGCTGCTGCTGCTGTTGTTGCTGCAACTGTTGAAGCTGCTGTTGCTCATTTTTAACTTGCTCCAGCTTTTGAGTGGCTTCGATCTTCGCTTGCTGTTTGCTCTTTTGTCTCATTTGCTACCATGGAAACAGGAGGAGAGAGAGAGAGACAGAGGAAAAGGAAGAGAAAGGAAAAGGAGGGTAAAGGAGGAGAGGGAAGCACTTCAGTTAATGAAGTCACTTGAAGGCATTGAATTTCAAATTCATGATGACATGGTGCTAAAAAAAAAACCTCTCTCTCTCCCTCACTTGCTACCAGAAAAAAAAAGAAAAAAAAAAAGATGCACTTTTTTTGTTTTTGTTTTACATTTGTTTGATTATGAACAATTAAGCCATGCAGGGATAGGGATGTGAATATGTGTAGAAGATTTAACAACACGGTGGTGAAAATACAGCTCTTAGCAGTCATTACTGTGGCAGGCTCTTAACCGAGCCAAGCCGAGGAGGAATGATATGACAGTTAATCAGTTCTCTCTCTCCTCCACACTCAACACTTCAACCTCACTGTTTTCTCACACCTAGTAAAAAAATCTTTTATGTTTTTTCTTTTTTTGTCTTTTTTTATTGGTTCTGGACAAAGAATCGCCAGAGCAGTGCCTTGCCTTGGGATCTTACCAGAGAAATTTTTCCACTTCCTGCAGCTATAGTTGCCTGGTTGGAATGTCCAAAAAGGACGTCTTTATTTGTTGATTTTATGGCTTTGCTTTTTGGGACCTTTTCCTGTTGCTTCTTAAGGGGTCCCCTCATGAGATTTATCTCTCCCTTTTCAATGCAAATTAAGAATTAGTAGACCGCACGAGAATGCCATAATGTATTAAAGTCAATGACTCACGCAGCCATGCACATTCAAGCCAACAGAAATGTCTAAAATTATGATCCATTAATAAATTAACTGGAATTAAATGCACAAATAGGTTAACACTAAGATCTTTGCTTTTTGCGTGCAAGCACACACACACACACACACACACACACACACAGTGAAGTTCACTCTCCCACACAGTCTCTCTTTTACCATCTTTCTCCCTTTTTTCCACAAACACACCTCTCTCGTTCTCTCTCTCCCTCTCTCGTTATTCACTCACTCTCAACTCACACACACACACACACACACACACACAACTATCTCTCTCCCTCACAAACACACCTCTCTCTCTCTCTCTCTCGAGCACGCACACACACACACACACGACTATCTCTCTCCTTTACAAACACACCTCTCTCTCTCTCGTGCACACACATACACACACACAACTATCCCTCTCACACACCTCTCTCTCCCCCTCTCTCTTGCACAAACACACACACACACACACACACACACACATACACCTCTCTTCCAAACACACCTCACACACACACACACACACACAGCCCAGTATGCACACTCTTCCTCTTGGCATGCTGTGCTTATGGTTATGAAGGCAGTGTGACCTACAATGAAAACACACAAAGACTGGCATTGTTCACTCTGTCAGGGTTTCTCAACGCCTAGGTCCAACCAACCCAGTGACACTCGCGTCACTCATGTCACTCATGCCCCCCCTCCTCCCCCCCAAAAGCCATCTAAGCCTTGAGGCATGTTCTAGCAGACACGGAGCCCAATTGAGCTGATTCAAGGGCCGTTTTCAAAAACAGATGACTGGGATTGCAATTAGGGACCAGATGGAGGTGCTTTCTCCCCCCTCTCTGTTGAGCAACAGAACTTTTGATCATCTCAAAATCCTCTGTATAATTTAGGATCTGGTCAGCATTGCTACGGCTGCAGTGGTCATTATGTGTGTTAATTTATGTGTGTTAACAGATGATTGCTAATGACATGAATCGAGAAGTCAGGTTAGAGTTGAGTAGTGTGCTTTTGGTTTTGGTCAGCTTTGTTCCTGAGATTCTCTGAGGTTGAGAAACCCAGCTTAACTGAGCAGACAGATGTGCTCTTTCTAAAGAGAACTCCCCAGCAACAACACCCCCCATCCCCCCTGACACACACACACCCAATAACATAACACACTCAAATCACCCAGCCCCTTCCCCAGGAGCTGTCGAGTCACCTGTCGGAACTTCCACTCCTGCTCATGCTCAGACTCCTTGTGCTTGAGCGGGTCTTTGAAGATGACCTCGGTTTCCAAGGGCACGCTGGGGTCAAAGGGGTCAGGCACCTGCTGCTGCTGTCTCTTCAGGGTGTCGTTGGACAGCTGGACTTTGTTTATGCGCAGCGCTGCCCGATTGTCCCGAGCCTTTTGCTGCAGAGGGAGATGAGGGGAACCGGTCAACAAACACAACGGCCAATCGCCAAGAGAAACAGCAAACCGACTAAACAACCTGAAGGGCAGAAATGCTGAGTTAAGTGTAAGACACTGCTGTATTTAAACTGGGATGGTTTGTCTCATTTTTTAGTGTCATGTGCAAATAGATGATGATGGTTGTAATCACATTTGATTACAATCGAGCCTGTGTGTGTGTGTGCATAACAAAACAAAGTCACAGACAAACACACATCAGTGTACTTTCCTTGTCTCTCATGTAAAGTTGAACTGAGACATCTGTCTGAGACGGCAGTAAATTTGCAGAGCTTCAGACACCAAGTGATCACTCATTTTGGTTATTTTCTCTCTCACTCACTCATCTACCTCCCCCGCCTCTCTCACTCCTTCTAAACTTCTTTTCAAAAACAAGCAAACAATTCACTCTCTCGTGTTTGCTTCTCATCACCAGACAAAAATCCTCTGGCGACAGCCACTGCCAGCTCCAGCGTGGATTTCTGTTATCCGCTGGCGGAAATAGCCAGCACACTATCTGCTGCCGAATGAAATGCCACCTTACCACATAGGGCTGCCTCTCTTGGGAGCTTGCCTTCCTCCAAAGCTTTGCAATCTGTTTGACTCGAGT
This sequence comes from Limnothrissa miodon, assembly GCA_017657215.1. Taxonomy (NCBI): domain Eukaryota; kingdom Metazoa; phylum Chordata; class Actinopteri; order Clupeiformes; family Clupeidae; genus Limnothrissa; species Limnothrissa miodon. The sequence goes on along the minus strand of JAGFZM010000105.1, from coordinate 312,313 downwards.
GCTCCAATCTGGGGAAAGAGATGTCAGCTGTTAGACTCACTGATCTCACCTAATGATTTTAAAGACAGCAGGGAGAACATGGAAATGTCACTGGAAGAAATCTACATGTCAATACCGCACAAAAGGTTGGGACGAATGCTATTTAATGTGAACACTAGTTAGCGGCTCAGATCATACTAGTTCAGCTTAAACTCTGAAGTAGAGGAGCTTTGTTTCTGCCCCCTCCCTGATATATACTTATATACTATAACTATATTGTGTGACTGTGTGTGTGTGTGTATATGAGTGAGTGTGTGTGTGTGTGACTGTGTGTGTGTGTGTTTGGCGGGGGGTGAGGGGTGGGCGGTCCTTGCCTGGAAACTCCTCTCGCAAGTTGGGAAAGTTAATGTTGGTGTAAAGGACGGGGGCCACGGTGGCCATCTCCCCCAGTGTCTCCTCTTTCTCCCACTTGAGCGTGCTCCTCTGGGCATTGGACATGGTGTCGGCCTCGGGCTCTGGAGGGGCCATGGGGCCTGGGGCCGAGCCAGGAACCCCGTGGGGCCACTGGCCTGCCATGTCTCCCCCCATCTGGCTAAAATTCTTCTCCCTGTGAAAAAAAGTGTGTGTGTGTGTGTGTGTGTGTGTGTGTGTGTGTGTGGGTGTGTGCGTGTGTGTGTGTGTGTGTGAGAGAGTGTGTGGGGTGAGGAGAAATTATATTAAAATACTGAAAGAAAAACCAATCACACTTCATCAATGAGCTTCTAATAACTGTATGCTAAGGTACTTGAGAAGGATAGATTTCTGCTTATTTCATTTGAGGCCTTTACCTAATGTCAGGGAAGGGCATCCGGTGGAGAGAAGAGAAGGGTCCTGGCGCACCGGGCAGCATGGGAGGAGTCTGCGGGAAGACGGGATTGGGTCCCATCATGCCATTCATCATGGGCATACGGGGAAACATTCCCCCGTCTGCAAGATCAGCCCAGAGCAGGGGGGTGGAAAAAAAAAAAAAAAAAAAGAATGCACAGGTAAGCATTGACTGTGTTTAATGTGGTTGGCATGCATTTGTGTGAGTGTCTGTGTGTGTGTAAAAACCCAGCAAGTTCAGACGCATTTGCTCCTGCTGATACAATCTACACCCGGCGAGCGCATTAGCAGCTCAGGAGTCAGGACTCATTTCCTCCTCTGCCCCCAGTTCGCCACTGACTTACCCCACCCCCACCCCCCACCACCACCACCAGCACTCCAAACACCAGCGAGTCACTCACACCCACAACCCTAAACTAGGACTGACTGTAAGGGATACGGCCGCAACTCTATCCACTCGCCTCGGCTCCAATCCCATCTCTCTCACATTAGAGGCGATGACCGCACGGAGATGAGGAGAGAAAGAGAGGGAGGTTCCACTAATCAGGAAGAACTCGTCTCTTTGATAGGTTTCTCCCCTATTACTCGTCTCTCTTCTCTTCCTTGTTCTACAGTCCAGTGCTACATTCCTAACTGATACCCAATCCAATCCAATCAAATCCAATTTGAATTCTTTGGGGGTGCAAGAGCTGGTTAAGGTCAGTGAGGAAGAGGATGAGCCGGGGATGGACGCACTGTACCCGAGTTCTGCAGAGGCATCCCCGGGCCGGGGCCACTGTGCATGGGGTTGGCCGTGGGTGGGTGTGGCAGAGGTGGAGGCTGGCTGGTGGTGGGACTCAGCACAGCAGTGAAGAGATCCTCCACGTCCTTTCCCTCCAGCTCTGTAGGGGGAGACAGTACATTTCAGCCTGAAGACTTCCTTAGTCCACCCAATCCTCTACCCCACAGTTCATAGGTTGACAGACAAATGAAGAAACTAGTAGTTACTCTTCAAGGTCTCCAAGTAGAACACAACATCCTTCTCTGACACACAAAGCCGTACATTTGATAAGTACACAAATTTTGTAACTTTGTATTTGACAACATGTTTAGTTCTTAGGCCAGTCATAGTACATACTAAACTATCAAGTCAATCCAGATTTGTTTTATTTGAACAAATGGCCCCAGTAGGCTTATAGATCAAGAGGCAAGAGAAAATACCTGGGATTTTGTAAAGCTTGCTGAGTATTGCACCTGGAAAGGAAACACAAATGAATCAATCCAAAATTCAGATGTACTAGTTCCACTACTAGGCCCACATGAGTGCTGAAGACCAACCGTAGTCATAAAATCATACCCTGTTGTGTAACATATTGAGTTATGTTCGGACATGATGTGGTGATGTGGACATGGGCTACTGTGTACATGGGCTACTGTAAACATGGTCCTATTCTAATGAATACCCGAAAGGCACTTCTGAGTAGGAGCTGGTGTTGGTGATGTTTTAAAGTCCAATGAAACATGGTGGGTTTCTCAGAACCATCCCACAACACTGTGCATTTGGCTGTGAACGCATGCATGCTTCTCTCTGCTGTTCTTATATGTGATAACAGGCATCCCCAGTGGTGGACCCAACAGACTGCCAGTGCTCTACAGGAGAGCTGACACCAATGGAGCGGACACCGTAATGCATTCTTAAAAGCAGCCCTGATGAACTCCCATGCATTTTAATTGGCTTTAGCTTAGAGGGGTGGGAACGCTTGATGGATCCGCTTAAAAATGTGCCATGTTGAGGCTAGTCAAGAGTTCAGCAAGAGAGAGGGAGAGAGAGATGGAGAGAGATAGAAGAAAAGCAGATCCTCACCATCTGTCACCATCTTGTCTAGTTCAGGGCTCAAAATGTCATCCAGAGGCTCTTCTTGAAGAGGCCGGGTGCCACGGGTAGGGCCCGAGGGGTGGCTGGAGGCCGAGGGGTCTTCCGAGAGCCCCCCAATGTCTAGACCAGCTTGAGGAGGACAAACAGGTCAGTCATCAGTGTTATTTGTGTGAGGATGCAGATCTGTGTGTGTGCGTGTTTGTTTGCATGGGAATTTTATGCAGCTCTAAAACATTTGAATTCCTGCCAACCTCCTCCTGTCACGTCTACCCTACCCTTTGGACCTGGCAAGCAAACAAGAGAAAGAAAAAGAAAAAAAATGAAAGAAAAAAGCCCTGTCACTTCTAAGAGGAGCAAATCACAGCTGACGAGCAATTTATTTTCAACTGTGTCTGAGAAAAAGAGAAAGAGCGAGAGACAGAATGAAAGAGAGAAGAAGAGAGCGAGAGAAGGAGAACAAGGACGAGAATGCCAATTTCACATGTTGTGGTGAAATAAGCTCTCTCTCTCTCTCTCTCTCTCTCTCTCTCTCCGCTTGCATTTCCCCCTCTCTTCCTTCTCTTTTTTCTTCCATGACTCAATTTCCCAAGAATAACAGGAACCTCATTTGTGTTGCCCACTCGAGCGGAGAGAGAGAGAGAAAAAAAGCCCTCCATAAAAAAAGGCCAAAACTTTCATCATCTCATATCCTGTCCTATTACCAAAAAAAGACGATGGCTTAATCAATGCTAAAACACAAGAAAACACAGTAGACAATTGCCATGATTAATCATAATAAACCCAGTACTCTACTTCAAAGGCAGCAAAGGGGTCCAGCCTTGATGGATCAGAGGCTGTGAGGGTGCCACGACGTCCTTGTCACAGTGAACTTGATGACTGCGCTTGGAACGTCAGAGACGCCACAAAAGAGCCCAAGTGGAGCCATTGCTGGGCCAGGTTTACAAAGCAAACATTTGTTAACTGAGTTTTTTTTGTCTGATGAGTGGGCAAACAAACCTCAGAGTCCCTTCCCATAGGATGTTCATTAATGACCAACTTACCAAACTAAACCCAACCCAGAGTCCCTCCCTGCTGCACTAAGTGAAATGAAACTCTGTGACCTTCTCACCCTGACAACCCCTCCCCTCCTTTTCTCTTCTCTCTCTCCCCCTTTCATTCCTCTCCTTCTTTCCGTCACACTCTCCTTTCGTCTCCTCATGTTTCTTCAGAAAAGGAGATTAGCTCAAGTGCTCACCAAGAGCCTTCTAAAAAGGCAACCTCAAAACAATTTAAAAACACAGCGGAGGAAAGAGCTGCCAGAGGCTTTTCTTAATACTGACTTTCAAAACACCCCCTTCCACACCCAGTCCTAAGTTGAAAACTGACCCTAGATCAGTGATCTTTCTTCTCCTTTTTGCTTCTGTACTGCATCACAGTTATAACCCAATATGAGCCTCTTCTGAAATACAATTGAGATTTTGAGCTGAGGGAAGCACAATGCATCCCAATGTACAGTATGTTGAACGCACCATTTGGTGTCACAGAAACAGAAACCAATCAGCATTAAAAAGCCAACACGGCATGCTTGCATAAAGTCACGCTAGAGAGAAAAACAGAGGAGAGAGAGCGAGCGAGAGAGATATTGACAAAGAAAGGGAGGAAGGGGCCTCATGCAGAAAAGTAGGACGCGCGTGTGTGTGTGTGTGTGTGTGTGTGTGTGTGTGTGTTAGGAGTGGGGGGAGGGGGGTTAAAGTGGGTTAAAGAGTAGCTACAGCTAAGAAAGATTAGAATGGGGAAGAGCTCTACTCCAACAGAAAGACCCACTATGGAGGCTATGGAGGCTCTTACCGAACGGGGAAGCAGAGCGGTCAACCTGGAAAGGGCAGAAATCAAGACCTACGGGAACCCAGGCCAAACAAATAATAAACAAACAAACAAACAAAAAATAGAAACAAAAACAAAGCAAAGTTATTACAAAACAAACGTAAGGCAATTCGCTCATGTCACATGGTCAACATTTTGAAAAGGATCTACACAAAAATCAAGCCGAGATGGTGGGGTGAGCAGAGACTGAAGAAGTTTAGTCACTTTAGTCATCTCGGAATATGAGGCTCAGGTGGTAGCTTGCTGAAGCCTACAAAGTAGAAACAGTCTCTTGAACAACAAGTCTTGAATGTTCCGGCCATCATATGATTTCTACAAAACTGATGTAGAATATATGTATAGAGCATGATGTAATCAGGGATATGAGATGAGAGACATGTCACTCTTAAATGGGGGCTAAGTAACATTCTGTTTTTCTCTCTCACGAGCTCCCTCTAAAGACGCTGTATTGCATTGTATTGTACTGCATTCTATTGGAGGCGGGCCGCGCTGCTGAACATTGCAAGTGCTGTATCTACCGCTATTGGCCACGGTGGCGCATTCTACACCGTTCGTTCGCCGTATAATGACTCATTTTAGCATCCTAAACAGTATGAAACGGATTAATTAAATGAAAAATGTTGCATAGTGGGCCTTTAACATATATGAAGTTACTTGCAGCTATTCTACTATGCAGTTTTTTTTTATTATCAATATTAGCTATAGTCACCATCTCTAAACGATCTACTGGAAACATGCAGGTTATAACTAATGTTGAAGCATGGGCAGATACCATTGCATCACAATATTGTATCATAGCATTGTACTGACCGCCTACAAATATGGTCTGACGTCTTGGGTCCAATGTTTCAAAAAACAATGAAAAGACAACTCTGGGTCTCAGCGTTTAAGTACACAGCCTAAAGCCATCAGCCAAAGATGTGTTGAGCCCTAGCTCAGTCACCACAGTCAATCTAGTGATTGAACTCCTGCCTTCTCCTCACTACCCACTATCCAAGTCTCATTCTCAAAACACACTTTTTTTTTCCAAAATGGCCACTACATGACATGAACGTATAAGAAGAAAAAAAAAAAATTCCAAAAAGCACACAACCAAAACCTGAAGCATCAGGGGTGACAGCACACCAATATCAAAAATAGCCCGGAGAGGGCAGGGAGAGGAAAAAGAACCAAACCCAAAGATGCCATGACAAGCATGAATGTGTGAAGTAAAGGGGAAAAAAAAAATCGCACAGGAAGGAGGAGGGCACAGACATGAGATGAAGGTGGGGGAGTGAGTTATAGTGTGTGTGCTCATGGCAGTAGAGTGTCAGTGGTTTTCATCCATGTCTGATATGGAGGAGCCAATCCAAGAGCAAGCCTAAGCTTTGACACATTGCAGGAGAGAGCGTGTGTGTGTGTGTGTGTGTGTGTGTGTGTAACAAAGTGTGTGTGAGTGGAGGGGGGGGGCATGGATGTAAAAGAAAGTAATTCAAAGATTTAGGGTGCGTGTGTGTGTGATTGTGTGACTTAGGTGTGTGGGGGGACCATCTACCTGTGTCCTGGCCTGGCTTCACCAGGTTGTCTGAGAGCATCCCCAGCAGGTCGTCGTCGGAGCCCAGCACCAGGTCCGCTAACGGATCCTCCCCTGTCTGGGCTGCAGATGCAAGAGGATAGGCAGACGCCTTGGCTGAGCTCGTGCACCATCACCACCATCTTATTACTCACAGAGAGCCGCAGCCATGTAACCTGATGCCAATTATCACTCATAAAGAGACTTTGCCGTAATTGCCAACAAGACGAATGGGACTCTCAATATGCAAAAGAACCTATTGCAGTGATATCCTTTAATTATTGCCATTGTGGCGAATGACTACTGACAAAGCCCAAGAGGGTGTTTACAGGGAGCTTTGGCTAATAGGGGAGAAAATGATTACAGACAAAAGGACTGATCTCTGTTAGTTCTCCGTGTTGGTGCAGACACACACAGACATCTAAGGGGGAAATGAAAAGAGACAGGAAGGCAGCAGAAAGAAGGAAAAAAAGAAGAAAGAGAAAAAGAGAGCAGGGGCTTGGGCAGTTTAATGTCTTTGTGTGTCATAGGAAAATGAGGGTCATTGAGGACTGAGACGGGAAGCGCCAGCCTAGTATGGCTAACATGCTACAAGCTCAAAATAGCCAGGGTGTCGGGCTTATCTTTGCAGAATAAAGACGTTTGTGCTTGTTTTCGGCAGTGGGCCTTTAGAAATTAAACTTCCAAGGCCAAAAGTCTTCTTTAATATTGGAAATTCAGACTGGAACTGAACATTTGCATTGTGCATGTGTGCCAAGGCTCCGCTCAGCTGAGAAGCTGAGAATCTCACACAATAGAAGTCTGAGCATGTGCGTGTGTGTGTGTGTGCGTGCGTGTGTGCGTGCGTGTTCTGATGTGGCCGTGAGGTGAGAGTGGCAGAAAACCAAAAATGAAGAGGCATGCGGGGAGTAGATGAGTGTTAAAACCGTAACTGAACACATTTCTCATCTTTGTTGGACTTTAAACAAAGGGGGTCAAAGGTCATTCGCACAGCACATGCATCCGTGAACTACTAGCAAACAGCCTCCCTTCACTACACCCAGGAGTAAGGCAATGTGTTGCCAAATGACATCTGACAAGCCGCTTGTCTTTAAAATTGGTATCAAATGTGCCCATCCTTTTCTCAAACACTGCAGTGTTCTCAACTATCAATATTCATTCAATATTCAACAATCAAAACAACAACAAAAAAAAAAGTCTCTGAGGTGTCTCAGAATTCATCAATCTGATACACAATTGTCAGTGTAGTGGTTCTAGCAGATAAAATTCAATCTCAAACCAAGACTGCACACAAAAGTAAAAGCAATCCAAAGCTTGTTCGTACTGGGGCTTTCTGTCTGAGCTAATGTTGCTGCTGCTGTTTACTAGCTCACTGGGGACGGAAATGCAGAGGAGTGGGGAGGGAGGTCCAAGGAGTGGGTCCCCCTGCGTCGCCGCTGACAAATGCAGCCTGACGGCTCAGCGCTCAGGGAGACATGGCCGTCCTTTTTCCAAAACAGGGAAAGGGACAAGGAAGTGTGTGTGTAGCCGGCCTTATATTCTGTGTGAATATTGTCACAAGAGAGAGGGAAGATGGAGCAGATACAGGAGAGAAGGAAATAAGAAAGGGGAGATGAGAGGAGAAAGGGAGAGAGGGCACAGAGGTGGAGGAGTGCATTGAAAGAGAGACATTAAACAAAGGGGGAACTACACCATTATGCAGCCAAGAAGGAGTGGAAGCATTTGAAAGAGAGAAAGAGTGGAAGGAAGGAAGGAAGGAAGGAAGGAAAGAAAGCAAACTCTGACGGACACACTGATGGACGTACGAAGTGTGCGGGTCTTGGTGGAGCCCGGCGCAGCGTTGTTGGTACTTCTGGTTGGCGTGGCGCTAAGCAGTGGGTCAGATGAGGGGTCCAGGAAGCGGCTAGTGGCACTGGGGGGTTTGGTCTCATGCTCTGGCTCGAGAAGCCCTGGCTCCAGAGCTTGCCTGCTCTGCTTGCTCTTGTCCAGCAGCTCCTTCCCAAAGAAGGCTTCCTAGAAACACACACACACACAGCTTAGCAACACATCCTTACACATAAAACATGAAGTCACAGAATCACAATCAGAGAAGCACTGACTTGATTTATACAAATAAAGCTTCAGCTTTTCTTTAACACAGCATCACATGCATGTTTGAGTGCACAGTACAACCATATTCATAGAGGTGTCTTGGTGACCTTGGTCACGTTCTGTCACCACCTCTAATGAAAAGTTAATTACTGATCAAATGAGTGCAAGTAAGTGCTGAGGAATGTCTCGTTAGGACAGTAACAAGGTGGTGTGGAGGTGGGGGGAAGAGGAAGGGAGAAAAACAAGCACTAGGCCTCACAGAGGAGGCTCTTCTGACAACCCCCATGCATGTGCACACACAGTTACACAGAGAAACACACACACACACACACACACACACACACACACACACACACACACACAGAGACTGAACAAGGCGGTTGGTCCCACGATACTTTCAGCTACATTATGTTCTGAGTTTAGCGAGACGCTGACGCAACGGGACGTGAACATCTGTCAGGAGGCCATGGGACTGCTGACAGTGACGTGCCACAACGCAATGCAATGCACACACACCAAAAAAAAACGTGAATGTGCATGCATGCACGTGACCCATGCACAAGCGGAGCTCGCCCATGCACTACTTGTTCAAGTTAGTTTCGAAGCACTTTTTTTCCTGATGGGCTTGCGCTTGCTTGCTTGCTCACAGAGGTGACTACTCCCCCGTTGCGCTGAAACATTAAAAGCATAATGCGCTGGGATGCTGAATTATTCACCGGCCCGCCGTTGCTCCAGCAGAGGCTTTTGAGTTCCATTCCCCGAGCTGCGTCAAACAAGCCAGCAGAGAAGTGACAGCTGGCGCGCTAAATGCATGGCTGCCTCGCAAGCGCTGAGCATGACGGTCTTTCTCTCCGAGAGGTGCTGGCCTAGCACACCGTTTTAGATGGCCGGCCGTCTTGTTCCTACCATTTTGCCAGCACCATGCACATCTAACCGGGTAACAATGACGCACACAGCCAGCATGCCTCGTGTGTCATTCCTCAAATGAATGAATTTCTCCTAAATGTGATGTTTTTTTTTTTTTATAAACCTTTTTTGGGGCTTTTTGCCTTAAACTGGGCCAGACTTGAACCTGGGTCCCCGGATTTAAGGTAACGGAGCCAACGGAGCTAGTGCACCACAAACATGATGTCTTTTTAAGGTCTAGTTGCTGCAGGTGTGAGATAAAGGAGGAGTGGGCATGGGAAAATGGGACAGAACAGTGTCATGGGATATGTCAGAGTCTAGGGTCTGAGTTCATGAAGCAATTGGGACGAAATCGCAGGGCCAGATTGAGTTTGAGATTGAGAGAGAGAGAAAGAAGAGAGGAAAAGAGTGAAGCAGAGGGATTGAGAGTTGTACCTGGAGGTAAGAGGGGAAGGCCTCCTCCAGCTGGGTCTTCTTTCTCCTGTACTTCTTCTTCTTCTCTAGGGCCTCCACAGGGGGCGCCGTCTCATCCACGTGCGTGTCGGGCTCATTCCAGCCTGAGGGGGAAGAATGCTTGCTTGTGAGGGAGCAGGTTCACTTGAGACATAGTGAGTGAGTGTGTGTGTGTGTGTGTGTGCGTGTGTGTGCATGCGTGCAAAGACTGTCCAGACACTTTATCTTAACTCCCAGATTGTTAACTCCCCTGTCGAGAGCATTCAACAAAACAAACGTACAACCCATCAAATGTCACAACCAGATGCGAGCAAGCACACACACACACACGCACACGGGCACACACACACACACATGCACACAGAAAGAGTAAGGCATGAAATGATTCATTGCCTACCTTCCTCTTTCCCCACTGGATTGTCGTTGAGCGAGCCAGACGAGTCCTTCCGGCTCAAGGATCGTTTGGTTTTGCCTTGGCCTGTTCTGCTCCTCTGACGGACCATAAAGCCACCAATACCTATTGATTGAAAAGACAGCAGGAGAGAGGGGGGGGGGGGGGTTACTGCATGAGTGTTGAGCAGTGCAAACAGGAGCCTCAACCAGGTTGATTAATGGAGAGTGGGATTAATAATGGGAGGCAGTGACAGTGAAATCCTGGAATTAATCTCCATTCGTCACCATGAGCCATGGCTGGAGGGGTTGCAGCTGGCCCATTCATCTTGCCAATCTTCCCTAGCCTCCTCCTTACCTACCTCCCTCTCTCTCTCTCTCTCTCACTCTCTCTCTCTCTCTCTCTCTCTGTACAACCCTGTGTCTCTCGCTCCTCCATCTCCTGCTCTTTTCATCGTTCCCTCTGCTTTCCTCTGTTCTCAGATCAGCAGCGAGCCGCTCCAGAAATAGGATCACCTGAGAAATGGGGTTTCTGCCATGGGGAAGTGTGTGCGTGTGCACGTCTCATTTCTCTTTAGTCATCTAGCACACACACGCACGCATGCACACATACATTTCCAAAAATCCTCTCAGATAAGGCTAGCTCACACACATACCGATCACACACATACCTATATATCTGCATGCACACACACACACACACACACACACACACACACACACACACACCCCTTCTGAGACTGCTCCGACGAATATGTATTTTAATCAAAGCACAGTGGCACACTTTTTGGCGAAGACACACAAAGTCAAAGCACAGTGATCTTTTTCCACCATGGTCCCTGCCGCCCCCACAACCCCCACACAGAGCCCTCGGCCCTTGGGCTACGTAGCCACAGACATTAGGCTGAACATGTGGCTTTTTCATTTGCAGCTAAATAAAATGAGATTTATATTATAATGAGCGCACCATGTCATAATAAGCCCATAATATGATGCGACGTGAAACACGAGCCTCACAAATTTACGGCCGGCGTTTATTAACAGAGCCCACTACCAAGAAACTCCGCCAAGCGCCCATTAGATCCTTCCTCTCTTGTCTGCTCTCTGACAAATGGGCCATAATAAAAAAGAATCTTGACTAAGCCTTTTGCTGCTGGTAGCCCGGCTGACTGATACCTGGGCATAATTGGATCTGGAGTCAGTCGCTGAGTCCAACTTTTTACTGAAGACACAGTGGAAACAGGTTGTGTGTCAGTTCCAGTTGGGTCGGCGCGAGGGCATTGTTGAGGCGCCAGGTTACGTCAGAGAGCAGGGGCTCCGTGCTGACTGCACCTCAGTCATTGCACACCAATGCGCGTGTCCACGCGTGCACAATCACACAAATGACACAAATGACCAAACGCCTTCAAAGAGAAGAATTACTGTACTGCAACCACAACCGAGATCATTCGCCTCCGAGAGACACGCGCAGCTCTGCATCAGGGATGTTACTCCACTACACAAAACCACTGACTGATATGTGGTGAGAGATGGGTGAAGCTGATAGCCCACACTGGGTGTAGCATGTTTGGTTGCATGCTAGGCCATTTCACAACGCTTTTGTGGGTCAAATGCATCAGATGCACAGATAACTATAGCCTTCCATTCACAATCAGAAAGGCTGAAGGAGGCAGCCTTCCATTGCCAATCAGATAGGCTGAAGGAGGAATAAGCACATTTTGTACATTTTCAACACCTACACCCCACTGCAGACACACACACACGCATGCACCGTGAGTCGTACAGGGCTAGATGAGGCTAGTAGCTGCATCTGTCTAGGCGAATGTACCCGTTGGGGCACTAAACTGAGACAAGCCACTCCGAGGGGAGCCCCATCAACACTCCCACAATGCCCCCACCTCCTCCTCTCCTCAATCCCACTTAAAAAAGCAGAGGGAAATGGAGGAGGGAAGAAATGGAGTGCACCCTCCTGAGGAGATTATGAAGGGAGAGCGAGAGGGAGAAAGAGAGAGGAGAGAGAAAAAAATGAAGGAAAGAGAGAGCGCAGGCGAGAGCGCAGGAGAGAGAACAAGAGAACGAAAAAAAGAAAGAGGGTGGGGGTGGGGGGAGTGCTCTTCTCTGGAAACCTCCTCATTCAGGGGGCTTTAAAGAGTAGTGCACTGTAAGACGCTACTTAGGGTCCGCACCATTTCACAGTCCAGTGAAGCTGTCCTCTCTAATAAGTGCACTTCTCCCTTACTCCCCTCCACCCTATCCCTCAGTCTTTCTCCAAGTCTGTCCTCTCCATCTCCATCATGGACTTTGCTTCTTGGTAATTCTGCTTTCTTTCCCCTGCGTGTCCACCCTTCTGTGTCTCCTACCTGGCCGATACGGCTTTCTCTTCCTCTTCTTGCTGCCGTCGCCCACCTCCTCTCCCTTGGCGTCCACCTCGGCAGGCTCTCGTTCCGGGCTGGAATCGGACTTGCCATCGCAGTCCAGGAGCAGATCACCCTCTGAAACACACACACACACACACACACACACACACACAGGTGAGCAGGGTCCAGTAGAGCTACAAG
>JAGFZM010000105.1:266349-286730 GCA_017657215.1 Limnothrissa miodon | reverse complement strand
TGTGTGTGTGTGTGTGTGTGTGTGTGTGTGTGTGTGTGTGCATACACACTCTGCTGATAGGGCTGTTCCAGGGCCAGGGCTGAGTGCATGACTGCACTGCCCCCCAACAACACACAGGGCTCAACAGATCCAAGCACATCCGTATGTGTGTATTATTCATGCAGCAGGCCAGCATGTTTTCCTCTGTGAAATATGGAATTGTGTGTGTGTGTGTGTGTGTGTGTGAGGGACATTATGGGGGATAAGGTCAGAGTGCATATGTGCAACAAGGCCAGGTCTGTAAAGGCCTTGTGTGTGTGTGTGTGTGTGTGTGTGTGTGGTGTGTGGGGGATGTATATTCCATATTTCTGTCAGTAGGGGTGTGTGTGTGTGTGTGTGTGTGTATTGTTCAATGGAGTCCTACCCCAGGGATGATGGGAGGGATGCTGTCGGCCTTGAGTCGCGAACGTCCTCGTCCGCCACGGCCAGACAGGTTGGCACCCCTGGGCCGCCGCCTCCCCGGAAACCCTGAGCCCCGGCCCTGCATGACAGGAGAGAGAATGAACAAGAATGAGCGCATGTGTGGTTTCTGTTTTTAAAGATGGAAATGAAAACTCTCACACACACACGCACGCACACAACAAACCCCCAATTTCGACACAATTCCACACTACATGGCTTCTTCAAATATTGACAAATGAGGGCGGACACAGGTCAAAACCATTGAATAAAGCCACTTCTTCATGTAATCTAGTCCTTCACTTAACGAGAGAGAGAGGAAAGTAAGGTGTATGATCAGTCAAAGGCACAGGAGTGTACAAATGGAAGCATCAACAGACTGAGCACATGAATCAGGAGGAATAAGACAGCAGAACAAGATAAAACACTCATCATCAGGCTAGATCCCACAAAGCACTTTGTGCGATAACCGACCAACCAACCAACCAACCACCCGCCCGCCCGCCCGCCCACCAACCAACACCCACACGCCCGCACGCCAACCAACCACACCTCATTTAAGCTCACATGCGAGCGCACGAACACGGAAACACACACACACAATATCCACACTAGCCTGGAGCCTCCCTACGAGGATTACTGATGGCAAGGATAACAACCGTCCCATGCCCACAGTCTCCAGCAACCACCCCCCAGCCAGAGCAGAAGGACAGTAGCACAGAGACAGTAGGCACTCCACGCATGCCTGACCTATTTTCTACCTGACACTACACTGCGTGAGAGAGCTACCTTTTTACGCAGGCTTTGGGTGAGGTAGAATGGAGAGATTCGCAGGAGGCTTCTCTGCTAAGACTATGGAACTGCACTCATGCGGCGCCTATATTTAACATGTCAGATCAACCGGAATATTGGCCCTTATATTCAACACAGTTAAGCTGTTACTGGGTTGGATTTGTACACACTGTGTGTGGGGCATAATAAAATATGAGCTTCAGGTCTTCAGACACAGCGTTGGCATGGCACAGCACACATGTTCTGTGTTGCTAAAAATAGGGAGTGAGACCTGCCAGGTCCCAGCCCTGCACACCATGTGCATGAGCTTTACGTGCGGGGCCAACACAGACATGACATAACTCTTCTTCCCATTAACTAAGCTACACCAGCACATCCGTCACCTCCTGCTCTGATGGCATAGTCCTACACCTACTCATCCACGCCCCAACCCCCCACCCACCAGCCTCTACCCTGCGGATAGGATAAGATCATCTCCTTCTGGTCGCTGCTGTGCTCCCCTGATCTCCCATCCTCCCTCTTCCGCCACCCCCCACCCTTTTCTCACACATCCCCCCACCCCACTCCCTTTGGTCAGTGACGGAGCCTCAGGGAAGCATGCCTAGGTCATGCCACACCTCTGCGGCCCGCCCGACAACAAAGCAATGCTCCGATCTGCTTTGCTCTGCACTGGCTCAAATCCCATTTCCTCCCAGGTAATTACCTCACCCGGACGGCAGCGTCGCGGCCTGTCAGACAGGAGATGTCAGCTCCGCCACCCCTCTCCACCACCCAGTTAGCACGCTCCTATGCCTACTCTATACCAACCTGACACCAGGGAGCCTTACGTGTCTCATTTATGCCGACCACAACTGAATTACTAAAATAAAAATACACGCTAGGCGCAGAGAGGTGGCTAGATAAATGAATACATATCTAAATGTGGAGGGACAAGTGCTTCCGTACTGGGAGAAGGCTTAAGAGTAGTGTGCAGGCCAGGAGAACTTGGGGTGCTGAAAGATGCCTCGAGGCCTCCCAGGGTGGAGCTGATGGACAGTCGGCAGTCTTGGCTTCATTTCATTCTCAGTGCGGGGGATGTGGGGCAAACTGATTTTTTTTTTCTTAGCAGCAGGCCAAAAGGGCTATTTTGCTTGTCAATCAGCAGCTTGTTGAGTGGTCACAGAGGGAAGTGTTAGGTACATCACAGGCTGATTTTAAGCTTTGAGCTCGCTACACCTGTCTGAGCTCCAGCATCTTTTTGACAGCATCTTCAGTGGCCTCCTGAAAAATGACACCTCAATAGCCTTTGATCTGAATTTAATGTTGTTGGGATAATCACAGACTGTAATTAGAATTTAGAAATCAGAATCCTTATCTTGGCCAAGTGTATTTGCACACACAAGGAATTTAGCCTCTGCATTTATCCCAATCATGTATTAGTAAACACACACAACAGACAGTGAACAGTGAGGTGCCACACACACACTAACCCAGGGCAGCGCTACAGTGGCGCCCAGGGAGCAGTGAGGGGTTAAGTGCCTTGCTTAGGGGCACATCAACCGTGAGCCAGTGGTGGTTATAGGCCCAAAGCCCCAACCAGAAGGCCACTGCTGCCCCATAATGCAATAACCATTACAACTAGGGCTGTACGATGTCGGCAAAAATCCAAATTGCGATTTTTTTCAACCAATTTTGCGATTGCGATTTTATTGCGATTTTTCACAATAAAAAAGCACAAGCACCAAATATGTTACATTAATATGCATATTTGTACACAATGTCTAATTTGTACACAATGCCTCTAAAAATAGAAAATGAACGACTCATTAATCAGCATATTTATTCAAGAGAATCTTTTTGTGTTGAACCCCAATCCTTGTTTAACCTAGTGCAGTGTAGCTAACAAACAAGTCTATGCACTGTCCAATATCTATGCAGTTACAAAACAAAAAAAAATGCGTGCCTCTGCGATTTCAAAATTGCGCTTTTCAAAATTGCGATTATATTGCAAATGCGATTAATTGTCCAGCCCTAACTACAACTGAGGTGCACCCCTAAGCAGATAAATTTAAATCAGCTTTGAGAATGGCATCTAATTTTTCCCACTTGGCAAAATTAGCCTGAACAGCCCAACACTCGCTGACGCAGAGTTTCAGATGTGCTATTGATCCCCGAGTGTATGGGGAAAAATTCCAAGATGTCTCCACGAAGCTCAATTTACAGCCCTCGAAGTGATATGAGGGTAACCCTGGGAAATGCTTGACTGGACTACACCTCACCTTTTTGCCCCGAAACGTTGCATCAAGTCAATGTCAAAGTGCAATATAACTCACATTCTCTGAAATCTGATGGAGACGGTTCTAACTCATCTCCTCTCTGACTTTCCTTGCCATTACCACCCTGCCGTGATTCATCATGCCTTCTACTGCCTGACCCCGCACCTCCTGCCTCCTGGGTCCCCAACCAACCCCACCAAACATGCCATCCTGCTGAGGACCTCCAACATTTGATCCGGCTGCACTCCTGAATGGTCCTCAACCCACTCCACGGTCCATGCCACTGCCTCCGTGCTGAGGGTCACCCCTGCCTTCCACTGCCTGATCCTGCATCTCTGGCTTCCTGGGCGGGCTGCCTTCAGCTCCACAGACGACCCTGACATGATTGATACAGCCTCGAGCTGGCCCCTGGCTTGACTGCACCTAATGACATGGGACTATATCCTGGGATTATAATGGGACTCCTATATTACTTTATTTATTCCACAATTTTCTTATAATGTGTACCGAATGGAATAATTGTGGACTAATCACCATCTGAGAGACTGAAAATTTGCCCTAGGCAGTTGGGCTAGCCCCTTGAGCCGTTGGAACTGCCCAAGGTTTCTTCCTTTACCATAACAAGTAAAAACAAAACAAAAAAAAAAACGCTGGGTGTTTTTCCTTGCCCCTGTTGCTCATTGGGCCTCTTTGTCTTAAGCGCTTTGAGACATGCCTTTTGTAAAAATGCGCTATATAAATAAAATTGAATGCCAACTTTAGACAACCTGAACTGAAGATCATCCGCAGTCATTATTTTACACAGCTAGCTCTATGCCTCGTCAGGTGTTCATCCCTGTGTGGGTAGTTAGTCACGTGCCCCGATCCCCTGTATCTGTAGGAACTAACTAACTAAAAAACACAAAAAAAAACCCGCCCCCCCCCCCCCACCCCCTTCACTCCAAAGATTTACCACTCTCATGGTCCAAATGGGCGTGCCCTCGAACTGCCGGGTCCTGGGCCCGTCACCACACTCCCTGTACTCGGGGGACCACGAGGGCGAGCGCCCAGAGCTACGGCTACTCCATGATCCCTGAGGTGAGGAGAAGCCAAGCAGGAGGTGTGGAGGGGATGGAGAGAAAGAGAGGAGTAAGGACAGATAGAAAGAGAGGGTAGTGGGGTCATTTGAGAAGGGCAGGGGGTGGGGTTGAGAGGGCACAAAATGCAGCAACATAAAATTGTTTTGCATACAATGAAACATACATTCACAAAAAAAAAACAAAGTATATCAGACATGAAGCCTAAATACATCATAGCAATGGCAAACAGTGTTCAGTCACAAGCTCAGAAACATGGGAAGAGAAGCTTGGAAGTTTGGGAAACATCTTCACTAAGCAAACTGGTTCTATTTTCCATAAGAGTGAAATGGAACAGACATCCCTGTCCCAGGTTCCATTCCACTCAACAGGGTTTGCTGATGATTACTTTTAAATTGTAATTTGGAGGCCAAACTCAATCTGCCAGAAATAACGAGAGCGCAAATCAATCTACTTGAGAGCCGAGGCCCAACGGTGTGTGCCTGGCTAATTTCGCTCCGCCGCTAATCTCAAGTTTGCCGAGTGTCAAACCACCAATGATCTGCGAGCCAGCGGGTCGTCCCTGTCACCACGGTAACGCGTGGGCACTTGTCGGTTTGTTGACACAACAGCCATGATTATGTCAGTGTGTCAGCACGCCAGCTCGTTCAGAAAAACATGTTGCACATCTGGGGAATTTCTTACACAGCGTCACAGGGAGCGTTTAGCTCGTTAAACAAGCTAATCGGAGAGGGTCTGCATAATTAGCCTCGATAATATAATCACTGCCAGGCTTTTTCTTATGTTTTTGCAAGAGCAAAACTGATTTCAGCTTCATAAATAATATATAATTGCCAATGGTGGAGGAGCATTCCCTCTCCGCCTGTATACATTTGTCCCAAACTTCCAGTTTCATGTCAGGCACTTAATGAAAACACTGGATTCAAGGCATCATTCCCTTGAGCACAAGGCATACTTAAAACAGTTATTGTGCAAAAGTGAGAGGAGGGGAAATTCACAACAAAGAAAAAAACAACACATGAATATGAACAAAAGAAACAAAGTCAACTTGCACATAGAACACAGGCAACAATGACAAAAAAAACAAAGTCTTCATGCTGTCAAAGAGCACATGCTGTGGTACCAAAGTGCATGTAAAGGGGAAAAAAGGTTTGAGTAGACACAAACACAAATGAAAAGGGAAAGAGTAGATAGCCCGAGGTGAATCTAAGCCCACCAATTTTGCTTTCAGAATCCAAAACGAAAATCTTAATTAAAAGTAGCAACAGATCCAAGTCTCATTCACATAAGCAGAATTTCACCCATACATTCAGGACAGCCAGGCAGGCTGATATTCAACATTATTCCCTCTTAATCCAGGAAAAAACGTAATTACAGACTCAAGATGATATTGGACACCAATATCAAACCATCTGCAAAGTAATGCCCCGCCATCTTCTTAAGAGAGCCAAGCCTAAGCCTTGTTTTGCCTCATGTTCTGCAGATAGATCTGGAGACAAGATAATATTGGTCTCATTGGATAGGCAGATGCCTTGAATGTTCGGCTAAAACTCCAGATGGCGATGATATTTGCTTCATTCATGCACTGGTTTTGTTTGAGCAAAGCTCTATTGCGGGAGTTGCTGTGGGCGTGGCTACCTAAAGGGCACACTAGGTTTATGCAAAGGCTCTGCTTGAACAACCCTGTGGTGCTAAACCCGGAGGTTGGAGGAAGCTTTAGGATGGAGGCTCATCTACACAACAAAAAAAGGCACACACACACACACGCACACTCTCTCACACACACACACTCACACACACAGAGATATATGAGAAGTGGGAGTGCATAGTCCCACAAACACATTTTCAAGAAGCAGGAAATCCCAGTTGGACGCAAGGACTGCAGTCCACCCTCTAAATTACAGCAGTGCCGGGAAGGAGCTCTCCCATGAGAGAAGTGAGGAAGGGAGGGAGGGAAAGAAAGAAGAAACAGAGAAAGAGAGAGAGAGAAACAGACGTATGGTAATAGAAGGAAAGGAGTAAATGAAGGGGGAGAGAGAGAGAGAGAGAGAAAGAAAGAAAGAAATGGTGCAACAGAGAAAAGGCGACCCTGGAGATACGTGGTGCGGCACAATTTCACAATGCCTCCCATTTCCACCCAGGACTGGGGAGGTTGCTTGTCAATCACATCAAACAGCAAAAGTTCTCACACAGGGCCTACACCAAGGTCACCTGCACAAGGTGCCTCCTCCAACTGGAAAATGAGTAGGAGCCACCAGTAACATCTTTTCTGTATGCGTGTGCTGTGGGGGCGGATGCCAGGGAGAGGCAGCAGGAATGGTGTGATGCCAGCTTTCATTTGGGTTTCTGACAGCTAAGGACGACTGCAACCCAAAAAAAGAAAAGAAAAAAAAAAAAAAAAAAAAAGATTCAGAGCCGTCCTTCGGCGGTGGCGGCTGTGGCAGCAGCAGCAGCCAAAGTGGAAATGGGGTTTGTGTCGTGCTTTCCAGCTGAATGAGCACTTATCCGAATAATGCACCTCCAAAAAGGCTCCTTTATGTTCACCGAGCATCAAACCCAAGCCTGTGCAGTCAGGCTCCCCAACCCTCCAGGGTTGCAACTGAATTATGAGAGGCTAGAGACAGAGAGGGTGGGGGAGGAGGAGACAGCACAGCTAGGGCCCTTCCACATTAATTAATACACCCTACACACTGGCACTAATCAATGTGACTTAGCAACAAAAAAAAGTAGAGAGGGGGAGGGAGAGGGAAGGAAAAAAGGAAAGAATAATTACTACAAGCCTGCAAATGTGGATCACAGACCGAGAGAGACAGAGAGAGAAGAAAGGAACCAATCTCAACACACTCGGGTTCCAGAGACCCAAAACAATCCTCTATTAGTTTTTCTTTGGCACTTGAGTGTTTTTTTTTTTTTTTAACAAAGGGAGGACCAGAAGATTCGAAAAGAAAAAGAGAAAAGAAAGAGAGAGAGAAAAAACACACACACACAAAAAAAAAAAGTTCTTACCTGTTTCACTCTTGGTCTGCCCGGTGAAAACTTCCTCTTGGAGATTGCTGGCTTGCCCATGCCAATCTTGGGGGTGAGGGGGAAAAATGTGGTGGTTTGAGGGGGTTGTGTGGGCGTACTGTGGGCAGGGGTGAGGGAACCGTCCCTGGGGGAAGTCTCTGTGGAGAAGGGTGAGCGGGCCAGCCGTGCCGACCCTTCTGACGAGAGCCCTGGAGAGAACTTGAGGCCCTTGTCTTCGCCGAGTGGCGAGCCAAAACCTGAAGCAAAGCTGTGCTCACTGGCCGGCGTTGTATCCATATCAACATCCACCTCAGCATCTGCCACAGAGCTGGCATCCACGTCCTGCAAGGGGACAGAATCCAGGTCGGGCAGCAGCACACTCAGCAGCTCCTGTTTGTCCTCCTCCATCTCCCTCTCGTCCACCTCTTCCTCCTGCTCTACTACTGCCACAGGCGGCACCTCCTTAGCTACTTCCACCGCCACAGAAGTATCCGTAGTTGTATTTGTAGCCCCCGAATCGTCCACCTCTACCTGATTGTCTTCAGACATTTTCTCTTTAGCATCGTCACTGACCCCATTCAGAACTTCAAGAGGTTGTAGGATATCCTTATCCTTGGATGGTTCAACAGCCGCCAATGACTCTGGAGGACACACCTCCATTGATTCCTCCTCAGCAGCTATGACTGGCTCATGGGAAGACGACATCTCCTCTCTAGGTGAGGGGAGACGCTCCATCGTGGGACTCAACTGACTTTGCAGCTCCCCACCTGTCTCTTCCACCATTTCAGGCACTAGTTCAGTCACTTCCTTCTCCGTCTCCATGGTGTCGGGGACCTCCTGTTCCTGAGGAGGGCTGTCCACGGAGGTGGGTTCCTGTGAGGGTGGTGGCGATGACACCGGGTGCTGGGGGTGTGATGAGGAGTGCTGGGGGGACTGTGGGGACCCCTCAGTCAGTGTCACTGTCACTTGAATCTCCTGAGCAGGTTCAGCTGCAGAAAAAAATTGCGTATCAGACACCAACCAACATGCTCATTGTTACACCAACCAACATGCCCACTGTTATTAACACAGTGTATTATTAAAGTCAGTTATAAAGAATGGAAATGTAATACAATTATAAATGGCTAATAAACTACAACTACTTTACAGTTTGATAACTTTGATAGAATGGGATAGACGGACTCTAGCAAAGCACAGAATATGACAGTTGCAGTCTGTGAGGGATCATACCTGATGGAGACTCTTTCTTTTCCTCCTGCAGGTCATCTGTTGTGGGGCTAGCACTAGTCTCCTGCTCCAGTGTGACCTCCTGAACGTCTTCTTTCTCCTTCTCCTCATCCTCCTCAGTAGCTTGCTCCCACTCCTTTACTGGAGGCAGCTGGTCCTCAGCTTTTTCCTCCAGTTCCTCTTGCTTCTTTAACTCTTCCATGTCTGTTGACTCTATGTGCTGCTGAGTCTTCACCATGGCCAGTTCCACCTTCTCCTCCACCTTCTCCTCCTCCTCCTCCTCCTTCTCCATCACCTCCTCTTCCTCCACCTTTGGCTCTTCTGCGCTGGCTGCCTCCTCCCCCTCCACACCCACCTCCTCCTCCTTTTTCTCTTCTTCCTTCTCCACCTCTACATTCTCCTCCTCCTCCTCCTCCGCCGCCGCTGCTATCTTTTTGTCCACCTCTTGCTCCTCTGCAGGCAGTTCTGGCTCAGCCTTTATCTCCTCCTCAGTGTCCTCCTCTTCCACCTCTTTCTTCTCTGTCTCCTCTGGAGGATTTTCCTTTTGCTGCTCTGCCTCAACTTCCACCTTCTCCTCATCCTCCTCCACTGCCATGAAGACATCTGTCACAACAGAAATCCCATTACAATCAATTCTCAGGAGTTCAAACAAGCATGAAAATAAATAAACAAACATTAGCATAGGCTAACCATACAATCAGCATGCCAAAGTTGTGACCGTCCAAAGTGTTCTTGAGGAAGGAATCTAATAGAAACTCTTGACTCTTTGTGAGAGGTAAGTCTTAGAACACTTTTACACTTGGAGGAGAGCCCAACTGCCCTACAAAACTTTACACGCCTTGTCCAAAAGATCTGAACCTTTCCCAAAAGCAAATAGAACTGGAAAAAAGGAAGGGGAAAAACACGATTGTTGAGGCTTTTATCTACTATATAGCACTTTCACCCCACTATCAGCTATCAGGTATTATCGTTTGGTTTAATGTCTGCGATTGTCTCATGGTGAACCAGATCAGCTTCACAGGTCCTATCACTCATGCTACAAACCTGTGTCCTAATGAGAACACTTTCCCGTCAGCGGAAGTTACAGCTCCATCGTCTTCCAATCTCAAACTCCCAGCAGGGCTTAAAACTCAATATTTAGATTCCCTGAGTAAATAATCCAGTGTCTCTACAAATATCTACTAGTAACTCTTCCTCCAGGGCTCACTTTCTCTTTCTCTCTCTCCCTCTGCTCATGCTCACAGGCATTTAAATTATAATTGGAAAAGACAACATCTCTAAGTTGCTGTAAAAGGTTAAAGAATTTTGAAAAGTGTTTCTCTATCAATTTATGCTCTTCTCCCGTACCCCCACAGGGGTTGTATGCAAAACTTAAAGTAGCCTTGCCAGTGATTATCTAAACAAGAAAATTGCATTATAGTCGTACAGATGAAAACTGTGGGGGGTCCGATTGCTATGAAACTCCCGGCATTTTCTCTGGGAGACAAATACTTCCCAAAGGCTGCAACGGTTGTCTGGCCAAAACTCCTTCATGGTTTTCCACCCCTAACCACACACACAAACAAACTTCTAACTTTGCTGCCCTTCCAGCTCTCCAAACTCTGTTCATTTCCTGGTTCAATCCATTCATAGTTTAGGAGAAGGATACTCACTACAACAAAAACAAAAAAAAAAGTAGAAGCAATCGTTGCCATGGTGACACTTTCCAGACACGGACTACTTTTGGGAATATATAGGCTATTTTTATTTAATTATTTGAAGGAGGAAAAAAAAAATGCGCGCACACACACACACACACACACACACACACAGAAAATCACTTACTCACTTCACCAGTCACTCACAGATAAACAAGTCAGAGAAGCAGCTCATGTATTGTAAACCTGAAAAGACTGCAAAAAAAAAGAGTGTGAAATTAGCCAAAATGCAATGGAAAGTAGAAGTACACCGATTTGTCGCTAGCATGAGCATCAATGCACATCATGACACCGACTGGGAGCGCATGAGGCCATGATGCCCACTGAATGACTAATGTTACACTCTTTCTCTTGACCTAATCAAGTGAAAGCAGGGCCAGGCCTCTTGGGGAGACCACCCGGAAGAGACCCCCCCCCCCCCCCCCCCCCAAATGCGCACACACACACACACATTTAGACTACACCCCTCTGCACTACCGCACTACCACATTGCTCTTAGAGTGACAAGTGAGGTCTGGACTCTGCCCAATGACATCACACCGGAGGAGGGAAGGGGGTGGGGGTGGGTGGTTGCATACTAAATCTTTCCTGGCCCGCCAGCAGCCAGGAGAACCCAGAAGGGAACTGCAGAGAGGACCTATCAATTACACAGACGTGGGAATGTAACTTTACCAGACAAACTACAGTGAGTTACGACAAGCCTCCACACAGCAACTGCACAGCATTTTTTTATTTGACCTTGTTCAAAAGTTACCATGCATGTCGACACACATTCAACTTCACAGCATCACACATGCCACATACCAATGTGCTACTGTGCCGTAACAGACAATTTAATTATGATATTTAAGGTGGACATCAAAATGCCAAACCTTCAAAAAACGTCCACAAGAAATCCACAGTCAATTTATCAATGATGAGTCAACTATAAAGTACATTAATAGTGCAAAAACAGGACAGAGTTAGAATTTGATTAGATCAAGGGGAATGTTGAAGGAGCAAAAGAAAAACCAAAGTACCGTGTATGATAGACATGTACATATATTCCACAATGTGTAGACAAATGTAAACTGCGTGCACAGATTAGAGTTACTAGGTGAATGTGAATGCCAACATATTTTCTTCATCTCATGTGTTTTGGTGTTAAAGAGTGTCTGTCGGTGTGTGTGTGTGTGTGTGTGTGTGTGTGTGTGTGTGTGCGTACAAGTGTGTGCAAGCATGCAAGATGGGTAGGAACACACAAAGCTCTGTTCTCTCAGATACTGGAGGTAGAGGAAGGGGGTGGAGGGAGGAAAGATTTCCCACAATTCCGTGCAGGCAGGCAGGAGCGGCACACAGATAACATGCCCGTATTCACGCTTGGTTGAAGGAGGGGGGGGGGGGGGGTGGGGTGGGGGGGGGGGAGGGGGGGGTGGGGGGGGGGGGGGTCACAGCAACGCATCTCATTGGTTGAGCTCTGCCAGTTATTTATAACTGAGGCGGAAGAGACCAGTCTCCACCAGCCTCACCCATCCCCCCCGTCCTAACACACAGCACTGCAGAGAGCACAGCATAACAAAACCACTGAGAATTTCACCACAAATGCACATACATAAAATTTTGCAAATATAGTACCTTAAAGCACCTATCAACATTGTGGAGACTGTGTATGTATACACACATATGTTTGTTATACAGTTAACAGATTCAGAGTCTATACAGAGCGGCACTGTCACAGTGTTTGCCCTCAAAGACTTAGTTGCGCATTTACACCAAGTTAGGGGTGTTCCAATGTCAAAATGTGACATGTATGTCGGCTTGATCGCTCTTGCTATATTAACATGACGAACAGCGTTCGCTAAAAAATTGTCACAGGTGGTGTCACAATCATGCAAACAGATTCCAGATTGAGTGAGTAAATCAGTAGAGGCTCAGGCATGGGGTTAAGCCTTTGACTATGTTTACATACATACATGCTTACATTTGTTTTCCGAAACCTAAATAAAGCCTCACATTACATTGCTGTAAATGTTAATTAATTGCAAAATGAGAAAGGTTTTTGCATGTTCAGTTTCTTAGATATTGTCGTTAAATTCACAGTGCCGTTAGTCCAATCTGCCATGCATAATCAGGGTTCAACTCTTTCTCCAGGAACAAATTTAAGACAATAACTTTTCAGTACAATTTCAATGAAATGTTCTAAGATATGGATCGATGTGAAAAGGTATTGAAGTGAAGATTTAGAATTCCTTGATGCAACCTAAAATGACAGTGGTTTAATAGTACAGCTGTCAGTGATGTACTGTCGGTTTTCCAGCAGTTATTGGTTTCTAAACCACATTGTCTAAAAAAAATGTCAACAATATCTGTGCAGAAGTTTTGTAGGTATTTAGTACACAGACAGAGAGACACATGCTGGCAAAAACACTTCCATGGTGGAAAAAAAATATTAGACAGCAAATGCTAGCATGAAATTCCCTAAAAATATTCAAGAGATTGGTATGTTGCTTCTTTTACTCTCTATTGTACATCATCTTCATTGAATAACATTGACAGCATCTTGCACAAGAACATATATATGCAGCTAAATAATTGGCAATAACTTCAGTGGTGTGCCTCAATGCAAGAGGCAACAGAGTGGTTGGCTGTTGGTTTGAGTCTGGGTGGTGTGTGGGCCCCCTGAGATTAGCATAAAGTGATAAACTAGGAATGTAAACAGGACTGTGTGCCTGTAGGTGCAAGTGTCTGTCTGTGATTGTGTGTGTGTGTGTGTGAGAGAGAGAGAGAGAGAGAGTGAGTGAGTGTGTGTGTGAGAGAGAGAGAAAGAGAAAGAAGAGAGAGTAAATAAGAAACAAACTCATAATTGTACATTGGACATAGAAGAAAGTGTACATGTTTTGTAGTATTTTTATTGTTTTGTGGTGCCAGTAATGAAAGTGTGCACTCACACACATATACAGTGAGTGAGCAACTAGGAAAGAAAGAGCTTCTGGTCTATCGAAGCAGACAGTGTGTGTGTGTGTATGCACTGAGGAGCAGTCTCAGAGCTGACAATCGCCGGAGGAGGATCAGGTGTAATCAGTGACTCAGAGGGCGCCTCTAGGCCGGCCATGCTAGGAGGCCTCTCAGGACTGTGCGTTCCCTGGGGTGGAACAGAGAATGAGCAGGAGGAGGGGGCGGATGGGTGGCTGCCGAGACTTCTGTTGCCGTCAGCACTGCAGTGGAGAGCTGACAGGCGAGGGGCGCACCGGAGGCATTTCAAAGTGCTATTAGCCCATATCGCAGACAGCCATGGCAGGGGGTGTTAGGAGGTCAGACAAGCCATAACCCCCTTTCACAAACACACTCAGTTACACTTTAAACAAACTCACACATGGTCCAACACTGTATATATTCACAAACACGGTGCCATCATCTCAGAACCGATCGATGCATATCTATTTATCAGCTATACTAAGTAGGGCTGGACAATTCATCGCATTTGCAATATAATCAGAATTTTGAAAAGCGCAATTTCAAAATCGCAGAGGCGCGCAATTTTTGTTTTGTTTTGTCACTGCATAGACTTAATGCATAGACTTGTTTGTTAGCTACACTCTGCACTAGGGGTGGGCAATATAGACGATATATACCGTATGCAATATGCATTTGGCCAATGATAGAGATTTTCATATCGGCATACCATGATAGGCTCATTGCGTCTCCACAACCATGTGAAAAAATGTTGACCTGTAGCTTCATCTTATTGATAGCACCTTTTCATTCTTACAACGAAACTGTGTAAGAGCCTATAAATTGAACAGCTACTGCCTGACACAATTGCAGCTTACCAGTTTACTTCTGTGTGAATTTGAGAGAATATTAACACCTCCGAACGATGGTTAAACAACTGTTGTACATATTGACTTTATGCTATGGTAACCATTAAGAATCTGTTAAGCTGTAAGTTACATACCAAAGTATACCGTGATATATATCATCATATCGTCTATGGTTCAAAATATATCGCAATATAAGTTTTAGGCTATATCGCCCACCCCTACTCTGCACTATGTTAAACAAGGATTGGGGTTCAATGCAACAAGATATTCTCTTGAATAAAAATATGCTGATTAATGAGTAGTTCATTTTCGATTTTTAATTAGACATTGTGTGAAAATATGCATATTAATGGGACATATTTGGTGCTTGTGATTTTTATTGTGAAAAATTGCAATCGCAATATTGGTTGAAAAAAAAAAAAATCGCAATTTTGATTTTTGCCAAAATCGCACAGCCCTAATACTAAGTAAGCCAGAATTTGCAGTAGTGTACAATATTTTGTAGAATCTCAGAGTTATTTGTTCCCACTTTACAACAGCAGTTTACACAGATCAAAGGAATTGAAGACACAGCAAACCTGAACACTTGGAGAAATTAACTGTGAAAGGACAACTATCAGTAAAAAGAATACTGGATACTGAATACTGTTTTAAACCATGTGTTTCATGAGACTACGAAAGATAAGTAGCTGAACACGGGCTGAGGAAATGATAAAATTAACAGTCATTGGGGCACTTCTGTGGAATTACAGACATCTATTTTGGCTTACAAATATAAAAATAGGAGAGCGCACAGGTTCCTAGACACAAACCAACAAACAAATGGGTGTTAGACCACAAGGGCACCTATGCAAATTTGGCAACAAGAGGCCCCCACTGGTATATTCCACAGGCTCCATTACATCCCTTCCAAACTAAACCTACAATATCAACTTTAAAAGAGAAAAAATGATAGCTGTGGTCTGTGGGCTTTACAAATAGAACCATTTAGTTGCAAAATATAAGGTAGAAATTCACAGCTTTATCACCTCACCAAACCCTCTTTGTTTTCAGGGTGTCTCATGTTTAAATGGATGAAGTGCTCTTTGTGAAAGTAAGCCAATGGCTCCAGTGATCCTCAGTGGGCCAGCGGCAGCACAGTGATCGAGTGGATTCAGCTCCAGGTGTTTCTTTCACATGTATATGCAAATAAAGATGCACTACATGGCTGTGTGTGTGTGTGTGTGTGCACCTGTGTGCTCCCGGCCTGCTCCCTCGACACAGGAGATGAATTCAAACACTTGTAGGGGACACAGGTGTCAGTGGCGCCATGACAACGCTCCCATTCAGCTGTGGTTGGGTGTCGCTTTACGCCGCCGAGCGGCATCGCATTGCACACGGAGCGTCCCGTACGCGTGTGGGAATGCTCCGTCGCGGGGTCACTTTGGATCACTCGTAACTCAATATACTTGTGTTGTGTTTGTTTTTATATGGGGGGACGGGGGGGGGAATCCACCCCCCCCTTTTTTAAACTTTCTTCCTGGAAATGAACTATAACTTTTGCACTCTTGTAAGAGGAGACTGACCATTTAAGCATTAGCTCATCTATCTCTAGCCTCTTGCGCAACTCAACCACCTTGATTTTGAGAAACAACAAATGGGCAAACAAAGCAAAAGCTCACTTCTGACACAGTAAGAGTGGCCTGCTGTTCAAATTCCCATTTCCCAGATGTAATCATTATATGACCCATGTACAGTGGAATTGTTACATAAATACATTCAATTTTCTCAGGCCACAAAGCAGGTGTAAAAAGGTTCAAAACCTGACTGTTTTACAAAGAACAAAAAATACAGTACAACCCTGTGGTGCAATAGCATTAATTCCATGGTTCTTTCATTTTGTACCAGCTATGAGTAAATGATCATATTCACCTTGGCCATTAAATTATTTGGACAAGTATGTATTGGGTAATTTGGACAATGTAATGTATTGTGTGTCGATGTACTGTCTAACCTTTTACTGCTCTGTGATGCCATGCCCCTTTTGAGCATTTTCTTGCACAGCACTCATTCAATCCATTACAATTCAGCATCACAGTAATGTCACACAACTGATCGTGTCATTTGTATTTTATAGTATGTATGTGTGAGTGGATATCATATTTATATGTATAATGTGTATTTGCTACTAGACACCTTCATTTCCTTCTGAATACCGGTAAGTAAAGTGTCTCTCTCCCTCTTTCTTCCTCTCTCTATGCAGACTCAAGGATCAACATTACCATTAACATAGAACCACTTATGTGATTTATCAATGTATACCCATTTTTTTCTGTATCCAACCCCCTCCCCCTTGCTCTCAGACACACACACACACACACACACACACACACACACACACACACAGAGAGAGAGAGAGGGAGCAATAAAGACCACTAGAAAAATTGCCACAAATCCACTTAACCATCTCTCTGCTCAGACGCAAGAGCTAAGACTCCATTTTCATTATGATGGGTAATAAGCCAATCTGATCCCAGTTCCCTGTTGGGTCTCCCAGTATGGATATCTGCTAATGATGCAGCCTTTTCCCCCAACCGACCATCCATCCATCCAGGGGAAGTAAAACACAGCCACAAGGGTACAGGAACATCTTCTGTCACAAGCCCCAGCCTGGCCAGATACCAAACACTGCTGAGATGAGCATAGGAGGACTCAAGACCTTTTTGGACACGTCATAGGTTTGTGAAGCAGTTTAGTGTGTTTTAGCAAGAGAAAACCCTGCATTTTGAGTAGTTCTTCACAAAAACACTATAACATAGGAGAGTGTTGCATGAATAATTAGAGGTTGCAAGCAGAAAAGATAAATATATATAACAATGATCCATCGATGTGATGGAGACAAGGGCCTGTCTTCAAGCCAATATGGAAAAGAAGAAAACTCAAAACAATTCTCTCATTGGCTCTCATTTGGTCAGACTTATAAGCACTAGTGAAGCCGAGATGAGGCAAGGACAGGATAGATACTAGCTGTGTTTTTATTTATTTATTTTTTTTGGGGGGGGGGGGGGGGGGGGGTCATGTCAAGCCTATACTGTAAGTTACACAACTTCCTCTCTCTCCCTTTCAGACACACACACAGTCACTGCACCTGCCTGCTCTAAACAAGTCCAGTGGGTCATCCCTGTCAATGGCGCCACTGACCACATTCAATGACATAAATACTAGGCTGCACACTCATTTCTCAAAAGGCAACAACTAGCAATCAACTAATCTCTATACAACAAGTGCACAATTTCCCCTGACAAATGTACAGGCAGGAGACCTGCCAAGACAACCTCAGAGATCCAACGGGAGGCCACCTCTCGTCTAAACCTCACTAGTCTCCCAACCAGAACTTGCTCCTAGAGGCCACCTTTAGTCAACTACCATCATATTTCAATCAGAAGTAGAACTAGGCTTAAAGAGTGAACTCCATCGGCACCGAGAATGGCCACGCACACATTTTGAGGAACACTGATTTCCAAAAACACAGTTTGCAGAACAGCTTGAGTATAAAATCAGACTTGCCCTGGTGAAGGCCTTGCACACGTTTTAATCAAAATGGTTTTAATCAATAATAATCTACTAATTAAGTGCCATTTTAAAAATACAGTTAAATGCACATCTTCACTGGGATGAACTAAGGCTTTGATGATTGCAGATGAAGCGGAGGGAGAAGGCAGCTTCTTACCAGAGGCGTTGGGGTCGCTGGGCAAGGGGGAGAGAGGGTGCCTTGGGGTGCTGCCCTGTGTGTGGCTGCCCTCGGCGTCGCCCTGCCTGCAGACGGAGCAGAGGAAGCCGCCCTGTGCGCGTGGGTCCCAGTCGGCCTCCTTGCCTTGGCGCTCACACTCCAGGTGGACCCATCTGCTAAAGAAAAGAAAAGAAAAAAAAAATTAATTACGCACACAGACAAAGACGGACAGATGCACCCCAAACAAACACAAGTGCATGGATATGGACACACACACACACACACACACACACACACACCAACATGACAAGTGCCAATTTCCTCGTTTGCTAACCAGCAGGCTCCAGTGAGGTAAACCTTCCCTTGAAGCATGGGAGGGGATTGGTTTGCCTCCCTTCTATTCCTCTCTGCCTTCTGCTCTCACTCCCCTCTGCAGAGGAGGCTATTAGCGCAAATGGATTTGAGGAAATGGCTGGAAGACAGACTCACTCTCTTCTCTACCATGTTCTTGCCTCCTCGCCCATCCCCCCCAGTTGCCTCCCCCTATGCTTGCAGGTGGCCAAAGTAGAGGTGGGAAGTAGTGGGGGATTAAGACCTCTGCTTCCCCAACCAATGCTTCTTACCCCCTGCTACTGCCGACCCCAAGAGGCAATTACATCTCCACGGAATCAGCAGGAGAGCACCCAGGAGAGAGTGGTCTGTGGGGAGCTTGCCAAACTAGAGCACAACAGACCACATTACAGTGTGCCCTGCCCCAAAATAAAGTAAATAAAAAATATATAGACCAGGACAGTGTGGTTCTCAGCCAGGATGGGAAGCGATTCCAGTGAAAATAAAATGGGGACAAGGCTTAATAGTAGATGATGTTTCGGCCATTTCTGGACCATTTGTACATCAGCCTTCTTTGTTTAAATGCGCTGGTCTTATTTTAGCATGCAGTGGTAAGATGCTGGGGAGGCTACACCATGGATTAGAGCAGGATATGGCTTTTTTGATGACTGCATTAGGCTCTCGGATAAATCTTATCTTACACTGCTTAAGTGGCTTAATAAATAATTCTGATGGAATAAATAAAAATATTTTAATCCATCCATCCTTCACGTCTGTTCAATGAGGTTGCAGAACAGGAGACATTATCTTTAAGTTATAAGTGTTCACAAACCAAGTAATTTGGCATACTGTTGGTTTACTCTTCTCTGACAGATAAACACACCAGGCACTTATGTCATTTAACATTGGGCTTTTTTAGGAGGACTGTTCTGACTAGTGAATGGTGGTGGTGGTCTGTGTTTGTGTGTGTTTGTTTGTGTGTGTGTGTGTGGGGGGGGTGTAAATCTCCACACCTAACTCCAAGAGTCTCTTTTTATGGCTTCATCACTGGCTACCTGATTCAGCTAGCATTAGATAGCCAAGGCTTCTAGCAAGGACCCTGGAGGATTCTGGGAATGCCTGGAGGTCTTATGAAAGGAGATATGTTTCACTCATGTCATCTCTTTAGCAGACACTCTTCTGGGACAGCTTGACCTAACATGATTACCGGTTTGGCTAACACAATCTTTAATGACCTTTGAACTGACAGTGACTCCAGGGCATAGGAGATGATCGACTTAAAGTGTGATGGATCAATAAGGTGCTTGCCTCTAGCAAGAGAAAAAAAAAATTATGACACCAATCAACCACCAACACACACACTCAAACAGAGATGTGTAGAGAGATTACAGACACAAATACACACATATTCTCTCTCTCTCTCTCTCTCTTTGACACACACACACCCACAAATGGATAAGCATAAACATGCCTCCCTCTGCAAAAAAACACATTCCCTTTGCAAAGGGGATCCATTGTGGCATCTGACCTCAAGCAAATTGTCAAACCCTGATAATGAAATCCATTCGCCACACCAATTACATGCACACAACCCCTTCAAACCTCCACCATCACCACCATCCTGCCCCCAACTCCTTTTGTCAACATCTTTTTTTCCCCTCGACAAAGCAGTCACTGTGTCAGCCGCATGAACCCTTCTCAAACTATGTCAATGTCTCTACGGGCAACGCCTGCAAACAATCCGGTCCTTGTGAAAACGTCCCGAGTGAGAATTCACCACTCTGTCTATGACGACAGTCGCATCATGGACATGGCTGTGGCATTAGACATGACATCACAAGACCAACATGATAAAATATTCAAAGGATAGCGGGAGTGTATTCTGCACAATACATGACCCTGTCTCACTCAGGAGACCATGTGTATCATTGACACACACACACACACCTTCTCATTTCACATTCTTGCTTCCACATGTTTCCAACATCACAGTTCAGAAAAAATACAAGATACAACATTCAGACAAAAAAAAAAAAAAAAAAAAAAAAAAA
>JAGFZM010000105.1:245500-261149 GCA_017657215.1 Limnothrissa miodon | reverse complement strand
ACACAAATACAAAAGGCACTAAGAGCAACAAAAGCTATTTTCAAACCCAAGGCTAAAAACAGCCTTGAGATTCTACCGGGGAAACGAAAAGAGAGCTGTGCTGTATGTGTGTGTGTGTGGCTGCAGGAGAGAAGCGCAAAGAGAGGGAGAAAAAAAAAGAAACAAAAAAAAAAAAGAAAACAACCTCTCCATCTTCAGACAACCCGTTTAGCACTCCTGTGCCGCTAACTCCTCACGCTCGGCCTTGGCCTCCCTGTACCCCCTTCGGTCCAATCCCCTCCACACACACACTCCCACCCCCACACACACGCCCCTCCCCTTCCACAGTTCCCCATCCCGTTGTCTACCTGACACCTCCAGCCACCCGTGGGAATGGCGTCCATGACAGGCTGCAAGCAGTATGTGTGATAGCCTTTGTCGCACATGTCGCACACCAGCATCTTGTTGTCATCCCCTGGGTTCCTGTAATATAGAGAGGGAAAGAAACACAGAGGGGGGGGGGGGTGGGGGGACAAAATGAGGGGGGTGGGATGGGGGGTGCAGAGAAAAACAGTTAAAATATGGTGAAATTAAGTCCACAGAGGCCCCTAGAGTGGGCAGGGAGAGTAATTGGGCCTGATGTGGATAGAACATCCATTTGAGTCACACCTGGACTCCTAAAAGCTACATAGGATTTTGGATCTGTAATGGATGATTGGATTCTAATTTTCCCACATCATCACCATCTCCAGCCTAAACACACACACACCATACAAATGTGACTTAAACATAAGCAAATGTGAGAGCATGCACGCGCACGCGCACACACACACACACACACACACACACACACACACACACACACACACACACACACACTTCAATGGATGCCAAGGCTTCTTACTTATCAGGCCAAACAAATTGTGCTGTAAGCCTCCTCTATGAGCTTGGGAGGCTTCACCCATCTCATTCGCCTCCTCTCTCTTTCGCTCTCAGCCAAAACCTGTTGGTGGAGATTAATCTGAGTGGCCGGCGCAGAGTGCCGAGCTGATTTATGTGCGACGGGGGCGCAGAGGAAAGGGTGTCGGGGATAGCCACCCAATCCATCAGCATCCAGGGCGTATATTTTCGTTGGGGCCCGCCTGCACTTCCACTGCGCCTACTGCTGTTGCTGCTCACCCCACCGCACCGCACCGCACCGGCCCCTCCCCCCTCGCCCTCCACTTCAGCCCTCCGAAATGAGAACGTCACTAGATATTTACAGCTGGGCCGGCGGTGCCATTAGAGCTATTCTCTCCACTTGCCAAACCGGTCTCATTTGCTGGCTCTGGGGAGAGTGCACACATATACGCACGCCTTAGCGGCACACCAGCTGCCCCACACTCCTCTGCAGCCACCACCGCCAGCCCACTGCGGTCCATTTTCAGTTAAGCTCTATTGCATGGGGTGGGGTGGAGTGAGTGGAGTGGGGTGGAGGAAAAAAAGAGGAGAGAGGAATAGATGGAATGAAAGAGGGTGAGAGAGAGAGAGAGAGAGAGAGAGAGAGAGAGGCAGGCAATAGAAAAATAGAAAAGTAAGCACGATGGGAGTAGGGGTTGGTTGGGGGGAGGGTGGGGATTGGGGAGGAGGGAAGGCTGAACGAAAATAGAATCAATTTAGAGAGCCGCTTCTTGCCGAGCCGGTGGAATTGAATGGCTGTGGATGGCGGTGTATGAAGCAATGAGGTTTCTGCAACTACCTCTGGACATCCATGCACTTTCCAGCACTCACTGACCCCCAAGCACAGTCCACAGTGAGTGAGTGCAATGAGGGACAGGATGGACACCCTTCTGCCTTCCACTAAGCTGCTCCTGACAGGCTGACCAGTGTCAGTCACATTCACTAACAAAAACACACACTCAAGTAGAAACCACAAGCCCTTCCTCACACGCTCACACACTCTACTTTGAAACAGAGCAGAAAAACCCACTGTGGACTCCCCATTGACTTTTATAGCTCACTAGCTGGGGTTCCCTCCACCTTGTTAATGCATATTTACATTATGTGAATAAGAAATCCTTGTTAAAAACACCTGTCACATCAGTCCGCTAATGAGAATATGAATTTGATTGCATTAAGAGGGGTGGATTGACTGTTGGTGCCAAAAAGGCAGAATTCAATTAAAGACGATGGAAACAGTTTAATTTGCATATATTCACATTTAGCACGTTTCTGTCCATAGACTTTGATCCCACAGCTGGTACAAACACGTCACTTGACTAGCGTAATGTTTTTTTTTTTGCGTTTCGCATTAGACAGTTGATGTAAATGCATGTAGACATGCATATGCCTGAGTCAATGTTTCGTTTATGTAAAACGTGAAGTAGTTGAGAAACCTAAACCCATCTGTGATTGCCACGGTGTTGCTTTACCTGCTTGGTGTGGCTACTGCAGTAGATCGTTAAAGGTTTGTCTGCTATTTTGGCATGGAGTTCCTATAGCTCACTGTGAGATGTTTCTGGGTATTTTTCTGTGTTTCAATACGTATTCAAGTCAGCTCCTGAAGAACCTGAATATGTGCGGTCGTTGTGACGTATCCTAAATGATATATATTTTTTTAATCTTTTAACTTCCCCTGACCAATTACATGTTGAGTATGCACCACAGCACATATGTTTCGTAACACTGAACTAATCACATGCCACACACACACACACAGAAGAGGGGGGGGGGGGGGGATCACATTACTGGTGACACAGGTGCTACTCTGAACTAGGTCACAGGAAGACATATTAGACCACAGGTTTTTGACTAAAAGCTGGGGCAGAAAAACTGACGCTGACCATGGAAACACTAGCTTATGACCACTAACTCAGCGTGAAGCGAGTGAATGTTAACTAGATCAATGGGCCGGTTAAAGGAGTCATAGAACACATTTTTTGACCATCAGAAATTGTCAGAAACTTGTGCATCTGAAAGTGACCCAAGAGCACTGCTAGAGCGTCATTTACAGGCAAAAACTAATATAAGGTATTGATCAATAATGATGTTTTACGCACATAACAACCTCTTTGGTTTACATGGAACTGGTTTTGATTTATTGGTACCATACATAGAAAAACACATAAACTAGAGCTCCACAAACCCTGTGCTGATCACACAGAAATGTGTGTACATGTACCTGTACATGAGCGCACATGGAAGGCTGGCAGGAGAGAAATTGGATTGTGTTTGGCTGAGAGTCTGGGAGCAGACAGGGATGATCAAAACCCTGAGAGCAAAAACAAATCTCTGGAGCCCTCTCGTCTTATCTGCTGCCCTTCTACTCTGATATTAACACACACACACCCACCCCAGTGGTACCAATTTATTTTGTTGTGAGATACACAGGCATCACCCCTCCCAATGCATCCCCCCATCTTTAAGTCATTGCAAGGGGGAGCCCTGACCCTCACAGGTAATGAATTTCCCCTTCATCTTTTTGTTCATTGCTCAGTTTAAGGCCCTCCGCTGACTATGCATGCATCCCGCATACACATGCAGGGCATACAGTATGTATGCACACACACACCCACACACACCATGCAAACACATAAATTACCCTGAAACAAACAAATAAAAAAAATCAACCAAACCAAAAAAACTAACAAAAAACAAAAACACACACAGAGAGCCAGCTAGCCATAAGAGAGCGGAGCACTAACTCACCGGCAGGCCAGGCAGACCTTGCACTCGGGGCACTGCCAGCCCGCACGCTTGATGGGCGTGACGGCCACCTCCAGACAGGCCCCGTGGTAGTGCTGCCCACAAGTGCTGCAGAAGAGCTGGTCCTGAAGGTCCCCCGGGCTGTCACACACTAGGCACCTCACCTCATCTTTAGCTACGACAGCAAGAGAAGGATGAGAGACAGAGAAAGAGAGAGATAAGCAATATAGACAGATTAGAATACAAACACCCAATATGTAGGTCTGTTTTACAGGTTTTTGGTAAAATGTTTGTGTGGATATTTGCTCCTTCTTTAAAACATAAGACTGTCTGCTAAATTAAAAAGTGCCATTTATTATACATACATATAACAATAATTCTACCTTCTACATATAATAATACTGCATGTGTGTGAGGGTATTTGCAGCTGTGTGAGCCCAATAAGTCACTTACATCTGTGCAGGGCCTGTTCGAGGTGATCAGGACAGAGCAGTGTGTAACTCCTGCAGTCCTGGAAGGTTCCGGCAGCAGCGGCACAGGGGAAATGGTAGGAGCGGCAGCAGCCGCCCTCACAGCACTTAATGGATGCTCCAAGGCGCTTACAGTATGCACAGAACTGTAGAGAGAGAGGAAAGAGAAAAAAAAGAAGAGATGATTAATTGAGATTTGTGTGTATGTGCCGTTGTGCCGTGTGTGTGTGTGAGGGAGAGAAAATTAGTGTGGCGCAGCAGTGGGCCACCCATCGCAACAAATCACATGCTTGGACTCCAAGCATTTTATTACAGCCATCACATCATAATTGGACCATGGCACCACAATTACAGAGGATATTCAGTCGTGTCCCGACTAACCACAGATTTCTGGGACAAAGAGCGCTAAACCATGAAGCTTCAAGGAAAAGGTTCTTTTAAGGACACGATGCATTAACCTTTTCTATGCATGTCCTGTTATTTGACACTCAAAGCAGTGGGTTTGTGGTGGAGATAGACATTAAGATTTCAGTTAAGTGTGTTGATAGATTTATGTTTCTACACTTCTCAACCTTCAGAGAAATAATGCACTAGGATCAGACATGCAGACAGTAACTGTCTTAATTTGCTGGCATAACTGCAGTGATAGCCAGGGGTTATACCAGCACGCATACAGCCTACAAATGCAGAAATGACTCCGCTGCATTCAGCTAATAACTAGCCGATCCTGCTTAATTCTAGACTTTTTCGCTAAAAGATCCCAGTGTGCATTGTAGTGTTACTGGTGTCCAATAGAAAAATACATACACTCTATATGAAGAAAGGGTAATAAAGGGGGTTAATCAAAGAGGGCTGAATCAATCGAAACCATCCAATGATGCCTACCCTCTGCAAGGCCCTGCTGTTGGGCACAAGCCTATAAGTCTGAACCAATAGATGTAAACACAACTTCATTCCTTCTGCTGTCCAGTTACTGAACTCTCCCAAACCATTACTAATTTGATTTATTCAAAATTGCATATGCTACAACACAGACACACAAGACAGTCAACTCTAACCTCTTTGCTTCTAAAATAATAAACAATTTTAGGGGGTCCCAGAATGAGGAAACTGCATCATATCAGCTGGACAACTACATTCTCTCTCTTCCCCCACTCAATCTCTTCCTCTCCATCCTTCCCTCCTTTCTTCCATTCTTTCCCCCGCTCTCTCTTCCACCATCTTCCACCCATACCTCTCTGTCTCTTCCACCAGCATCAGTGCCGATTTGGCCAGAGGCCTTAAGTGCAACAATCTGCAAATACCTTTTAACACAGTGCAATTACCACCCACGCATCAACTCCGCAGAGAAAAACTGCAGAATATCCCAATTCTTCCCTCCTTCACTCCCGCACTGTTTCTCTCTCTCCCTCTCCCACTTTCATTCTCTCTCGGCTGAGAAGAGTGAGGATAACGCAAACTACAATCTACAGAGGTGGATGAGGATGAGGGGTGGGGGTGTTATGGAAGCTTTATCCCACTGTGTTACCTGAAGTCATCCTGTCACTCAGGCAAAAACATTAGTGAAACACCCAACTTGCTAATAGCATTAGCCCAATGAAGCAAACCAGACAGACAAACACACTAAATTAATGGTGGTGGTACACTTCCGTGTACGTGGTGTGCACTGAGCAAGGGACAAAAATTGCATCATCATCATTGCGTCAACCTTTTACAATCTGTTACCAGGTGCAAATGTGTTGTGTGTATAACGCACTCACTTCTGTACGCAGGTAAAACTATTTGTGGAGTAAGATTAGATGTGTCCCAAGAGTCTTTGGTTACTGAAACTCAGTCTGGTTCTGTTACTGACAGTAATAAACAACCAAACTACCTAGCACTGGACCCCGATGAGCATCTAGACAACTAGAAAAAGAAAATGTATACGTGATCATTGTGGTGAGCATTGCAGAAGTGTGCCATCTCCTTAAAATGTGATGTTGGGCGGTTGATGCAAAAAAAAAAAAAAAAAAAAAAGTTTTAAAAAGGAGAAGGGCGGGGGGGGGTCATTCAAGTAATTTCTATCCATATCCAAACAGAACAGGGATGGGAGAGAAAAAGAGGGATGGAGAGGGAGAACGAGAGAGACACAAAAAGGGCAAAATGGCAGCTGTCCAAATGGAGCGGAGCTGGGAGGAAGGATGCGAGAGAGGACGGGCGTCGTGCCAGCGTGCTGGAGACACTTCCTCGCGAGGGGGAGGGGGACGGGGACGAGGGAGGGACACACTCTGGGAAGCTGCTGGGGTGTTTTTCACGCTCCTCAGGAGCAGGCCTACTGCTAAGCCAAGCAGAGAGGAGAGAGGAGGAGTGATGAGAGAGGAAAGGTTGCACAAGCAAGCAGGCAGCAGAGCAAAGGAGGAGAAGTGGCATAGGCAAAGGAGGAGAAGTGGCATAGGCAAAGAACAGGGGAAACACAAATATGAGCAAAAAGGAAAAGAACAAAAAAATGGAAAGATGGGTGAAAAAGTAAGAAAAAATAAATAAGAGAGGAGAGAAAATAGTTCAGAAGAGAGGAAAAGACCAAATCAAAAACCTTCACTAGGATAAACAGGCATTCGAACAGCTTCACTGTCAATGAGCAATTATAGCACATCCCAACCAACTAAATAGGTATTCTTATAGAAGAGTACACAATGTGTTAAACTGAAGAGGCGAAAGATCAGTGCTCTGTGAGCATGTTTGTGTGTGTGTGTGTGTGTGTGTGTGTGTGTGTGTGTGTGTGTGTATGTGAGAGAGAAAGTGTGTGATATGTGGAGTTTGGACTCCTGAGCTCCGTGACCTTTTGCTGCTTCACAGCCCAGCGCGCTCCACCACCAACATTGACCTTTACAGCACACTCATCCATCTTCATCCCGCTCTCTCCCTCTCTAGCACACACACACACACACACACACAACGACACACACACAGAACAATTCTACCAGACACAACCTGTCAATCTTTTCTCAGAATACACCTTAAACCATTAACACAGCCATGCAATGTTACAATTCTTTTCCCACCCACTTCTCTAACAATTATTTTATTTTCTTGCACGCACACACACATACACAATTCCATAATCACTGATTGCATCACTAAATTGGCCATCTGTGTCATTTTGGTGGATTGTGCAACACCTCATGAGTGGAGCCTCTTCGGACTCACTTTAACACACGCGCGCAAGCACACACACACACACACACTTCATTATTCTTCTCACACTCTCACAATGCTCGTCCGTCTCTCCTCTTTCTGCCCTTAACTCACCCCGACTCTTCTCATCACATCACACATCTTTCCTCAACTGACCTCTCATTCACTCCCCTTCCTCCCTCCCTCTCCATCCATCTAGCTCTTTATCCATTTTCCTCTACTTCTGTACATCACTGATGCCATGCCTTGTTCTCCCTCCCTCACTTACTGTACTTTCACTGCATCCCCTCTCCCTTCCACTCTCTTTCTTTCTCTCTCATCCCTTCTCATTGTATGGCACTGTCTGTCAACCCTAGGGCTTTTTGGAAGGGTAATGGCAAGTGTTCACACATCACATGTCTGTTTGTCTACAATTAAATACTACTGTATCAATTGAATCAGGGCCAACCATCTCTTATGGAGGCGTGAAAGTATTTGTGAAAGACACATCTGGTAACATCCTACATCACACACACACACAGCAAATCGAACCCTCAAAACTCCCCAACCCATAGGCATCATTTGAAGTTAAAACACATTGGGAAATACAAAAAAACAACATTAAAATGGCAGCATTTGTTCATTTAGAGACATTTGCCTAATCCATTTCCTTTAGTTCAGTGCAGCGATGGTGCCCTTGAGGCAGAAAGGCAGGAGAAAGAAAAGCAAGAAAAAAAGTGCAAAGTAAAAAACAATTAATTACCCATAATGGGCCTCTCCCTGCCAAACATCCCACCCGCACTCCCAACCACACCCCCCACCCTCACCCCTATACTGCGCCCCAGAATCTGCCACATCACATTGTGTTAATTAGTGGAGTCGCAGCGGAGAGGAATTGCCATGGCAGCTACAGACCACTCAACTCCTAATTAGAAAATATTTTTAAAGAGCAGGGGACCTGCGTAACCTCTCGGCTCCCTCCCTGCGCCGCTAATAACCAAATTCATGATCGTTGTACAACCGCTTCATAATCAAGACTGCCGACTGCCATGGTTGCTGCTGGCGTGCCCTGGTTTCTCTTTCCCCAGTAACGAAAAAAACAATTACCATTACTATATTTGTCATTAGCTCAATGTTATCATCTTCACAATCGGCAGCCTTTAATAATAAAGAAAATGCAAATGCACAATTCTACAGCTTGCCCTGATCTCTTGCTCGGGAACACCTTCAATTCTTGCCTGACATTAGGGGAAACAGATTGCAATAATTGTATTTCTCTGTATCCTTTAATTTATTGAAAGTCAATCACTGAATTTAATTTCCTGCAGCCTAATTATCCTCCTTTATTGAAATTAGAACCCAATCATGTACTTTGTAGTTTCATTTTAAAAGAACTTGACAGTAATTTGAAGTCTGCAACTGGTACATTTGCAGAGAGAAGGAAAGCAAGAGAATAATTCAAAGGGGTCACTCACATCATACAGTGATCTGCATTCTGCTATTTGGGCCTTAAAGCCTTTTCAAACTTAAGACATTATATATTTTTTATCTTTTGAAAAATTTCTTTGCAATCCAAATTAGGGAAGCACCAAATCTTATCCATTGGGCTTCTGCTGAATAACAATGCCCCTAATTCACCTCATCACTGGAAATTGATGCATTTCCCCTTACCCTTTAAATAATTCGGTGTGACCTGCATGGTCATGCTAGAGGGTTCCATTCATTTGGAGAGGTTTGTCAGAAACCCAATCCCATCAAAAAGTCCAACATTCGTCTAAAACTAAAACTGGGGTAAACAGACTTTGCATTGAAGAACATGATGATGGTATATACTGTGCCTCAATCAGTTCTTTTGATCATGACTAGACAAAAACACCCCAAATTGTGATGGGTAAATGTTTGGTCAAATTAGCTGAGTAAGTGACTGACTGGCTCCCAGTTCCGAGAAAAATTAAGTTTGAAATGGTTTCCCTTTTTTAGACAAAAAATTTAAGTTGGATTTTTCTTATGATATGCTATATCATACATTATGATTAAGACATAGTTGGCAAGCTTGCTGTTTGTGCAGTTAAACATTCCATTTCAGTCCTTCATTTTATGAAAAATGTGTAATGCTCTTGCAGCCTCACTTCAGTTGCCGGGCAACGAGATAGCCAGCATACCCCTTTGCAGAAACTTCAGTGCTAACTAAATGACACGACAAGTTATTGGAATTGACAACATTTGGCACAAATGTCCATAGAAATATTTCATACTGTACTGTAGCTAGGCTACCAGGTTAGTAAGCTTATTCGTTTCATGTTTTATGTCCAGAGGCTAAACTTGAAAGATATTAACAATCCTCCATATTTTAAGGTAAAGATTTCCTCTCCACCAAATCAACAGTTAACTCAAGGCATCCAGAGCCACAGAGCAGAGTGAGCTGCATGCAGGTTTCAGGCTATAGCAAAATGACTTGCCCAAAACTTGACTTATACTAGAATGTAGCCAACTGACTTGAAACAGATTAGATTTTTGGTAGGTACAGAACATTCACATGTCAGACATGAAACTAGATGGCCTTTGCAAATGCACTGAGTGTATTCAAATCACTTCAACAGAAGGTCAAGTTAAAAAAAAAAAAAAACAGCGCAATAGACAAAAAAATAAATAAAATAAAAGCCCATTACATGAATGGTTCATGGTGAGACCCAAAATAACCAAATGAAGTTATAGAGGACAAAGAGAAGGCATGTGATTGGCTCTCACCTCTGTGCTCCCTGAGTCTATTGCTTTGTCCACGTACAGCAGCACCTGACCTTCTGCACGACGCACACCGTCTGACCAGGCTGCACAGCGCAGGTGGGCACAGCACTGGCCTGATGACAAAACACACACACACACACACACACACACACACACACACACACACACACACACACAAAACATCAATGTTGTACTTCATTTGCTCCTAAGGTATTCAGTGAGTTATAAACATTGCACAATGGAAGAACAATGAGCAATCCATTATTCATGGCATAAAATGCACAATGGAAGAAAGCAACATGACCTTCAGTGAACTTGCTTCAGCCCCACCTCTGACGTAAAGCCTAGGAGAAGCAATGTTCCCCTCCACCCTCCAAAGCCCACCTGTCCCTGCTACCCCCGCTGTGATGGTAACTTTAACATGGAGAGCATTGGAGAGCATTGACAACATCATGCATAGCACCAGGGCAAACTTCCGGAAGCATCTAGGTCATACGCTCTCCACACTGCTCTCAGAGGCTCTTCTCCATGTTAAATTAGCAAAGCTTGCTCCATGTCTTCATTGAACATTTCCATTCATAAACTGCTCTCTTAACACTGATGTTAATGAGATGCAAATAGCACAAGACAGGTGGAACAT
Source organism: Limnothrissa miodon (assembly GCA_017657215.1). NCBI lineage: Eukaryota > Metazoa > Chordata > Actinopteri > Clupeiformes > Clupeidae > Limnothrissa > Limnothrissa miodon. Next base: position 250,478 of record JAGFZM010000105.1, on the reverse strand, counting down.
GCAGAGGATCGCTCAACTAGTCCAACGCGAGTCGAATTCAGGTGTTATACGGGCAGTTTAGGTCCGCAAACATTATCCATACTCATTATCCGAATCAGTGGACACCTTTGTCAATGAAAAATCCATATTTCATTTCTGAGGTTAGCAAACAGTATTAAGCATCATACAGCAAGCTACAGCATGCAAAATGCCTAGGTATTAGAAATGACATGGTTCATAACCTCTTAACAAGCTTTCCTTGTATTTCTCCAAACGTATGCCACTGAGATTAGATGCCTTATTAGTTTTCTCCTCAAAGTTGTGAATTGAACATTACTACTTAACCCAATCTCTTGGACACACAGCGCAGCATCTTTCAAAGGAATGACTCACAGGAGCAGAGGTGAAGCTTGAATACAAATGGCCAGTGCAATGACTTGGAAGGCCACTCACCAGTAGGGTCAAAGAGAGACTGGACGTTAATGTCGTCAGGGAGACCAATCTGACCAAGCTCATCCCAAGGGCGCCGCGTCGGCTCCTCTCCAAATGGGTCTGAGCTGCCTGGTGCAGAGGACGAGTGTAGGCCGCTATCTGGCGAGCTGATCCTGTAAGAAATCAAGGGAGAGGGGTTAAAGGTCAGCTAAGGGCAGAGCTTTGTCATGTTTAACCTACCATGCAGAAACTCCCCATCAACATTTCATCGCATCGTCCACTCGGGACGAGAAAATTTGCAACTCAAGGCTGACAATCACAATGTTATTCAATTATTTGAGGCTTCCAAGGCTTTCAAAGCTTTCAAACAACCAGTAGACATTATCGAGGCTGGGCAAAAACAGAACTGTGAAGCCATATCCCTGGTGTAAATGTGTGCATCGGCTGGGCCAAATTCAGATAAAGTTAGACCATAATGTGAATGCATGCAAATCCAAATCAACCTGGTGCTGAGCACACTGGGCTGGTGTAATGGCCAGCCTGGGGAAAGGAGGCTCCTGTGTCCATGCAGAAGCTACTGGAGTTCAGAGGCTGAGGGGCTGCCATGAAAGCTTGACTGTTCAACTATGCCCCACATCTCTTCTGACAGAGAGGAAATAGGAAGGGAGAGGGAGAGGGAGAGAGCGCGAGAGCTAGCTCATGGAATTACTGGCTGCCATGGATGAGCCTGCTAAACGAGTCTGGAGATCTCCGAGGCTCACGGAAGCGGAAAACAGGAATTAACATTTTAAAAGCGAATCCCGGTTTTACAGAGGGCCAGCAGCCCTTGGGCAGGAGGGGAGGGAGAGGGGGAGCGTGAATTCAGACGGATGAAGGAATAACAGTACCCCCTCTTCTCTCACTCATGCCTAGCCACATCTGCATACATCTAAATAAAGTGTCTCTCACCGTACTTCCTCTCCATTATGGCCCATACCAAGAAACACACACATGCACCAATGCATAGATGCACAAACACACACACACACACACACAGAAATGCACTCTTTAAATGCAGTTTGGATGGAAGCTGTGAAGAATGGCCCTCATTCGCCACTGCCAAAACATAATCTCCTGTGCCGTTTTGCACCGCCGTTGCCTCTTTGACCATACATCACAGTCAGGCCTCTCTTTCGCGATTCGCCAGCCCTGATGTGAGACGATCTGGCAGAGTTTAATTACAGGTGTAAATAACCCGCTGCAGGCGACACAAATATCCCCCGTCGACAATGGATCGTCACTCCTCCAACAGCCTTCATCCGTCACGGCCAAAACGAGATCAAATTCGTCATCAGCGGCCCGACCATGCCACAAATATAAGTAGACGCTATAGATGCATCAATGCCATTAAATCAACAACAGTGCCATCAGCCATGAAACGCCCATCACCTACCACAACACCTGTTATTCACTGTAAACACAGTCGTTACACATCATCTCAGCACAGGCATATGATCTGCCTGGCAGCAGTAAAGCCATATAAATACACACTAGAAATCAAATGATCTGTGGTTGAAGATGGCTATACTTTGAACACTGAAAACACTGCATGCAAGCCAAACCGTCTTAAAGTCCTTTCCATTGTTTGATGAAACACAGAGCAATAGGGATTTGAGCACTAAAAAGAGGACTGACATCTATAAACACAAGCGCAAGATCTTTCTCGGCCTTTAAAGTAGATGTGGAGGTTGGATTTAACTCAATAAGGTCAATCCGTTTCCCAATGATTAATCAATCCATGTGTCCCGTTGATGCACTGCAATCTGATCACAATCTTGAGTGGTTGGCCATAATGAGCTCCATCGTGGGATTAGGTGCCTCTCATTAGATAGAGCATCGTTTCATTAAGCGTGTGATTACACACAGGCTGGTCAAGCTACCTTCAATTAGCACCCACCAGCTTAATGGGCATTAACCACAATATCAATTCATTGCCATATTACCACAACCAAGAGCTTTGTACGTGTACGTATGTGTGTGCGCGTGAGTATGTTGGTTTGTGTGACTAGATTCAGTTCCTGGGGATCACATAATAAAATTACCTTAGGTCATGCAAACATTGCTTTCATTTATTCTTGGACCTTTAAACATGTATTACAGAGACAGAGTTATCGACAATTAATAATCTGCTCACCTATGTAAACACCTTGCAATTACTCCTGAAATTTCAGATGGCACTTATAAATGGTCTGATAATTGGCCTTTTGGCTAAAGGCAATTTTGCTGCCAGTGTTGGGAGCTAAAGGCATTTCCATCATGGAGAGATCTGACACTAGCCTCATACCTCAGGGCTTCATTTGTGCTCCTACGGTGCTCAAAATGCTCAACCATAATTAATTTTCGAAACTTCTTAAGTTTCCAAAACAACCCAGCCTGCATGTAAATTTGTTGCAGCGGCAACAGAATGACAAAGACCAGACAGAGAGATAGTCCTTCACAGGGGCACATTGCCTCAGCTTTCACTTCAACACAACTGTTCCCTACACCACTCATCAAATGGTGTCAAACTAGGCTTAAGGAAGTCACCAGTTTTTACATAAGATTTGAAAAGATCCACCATCCACCAGGCCTCCTTAACAACCGCCACCTTAACAAGTCCTCAATGGCTCCCTCTTCCTTTCCTTCCCTTCCTTTTACCTCCCTCCCTCTCCTATTTGTTATTGTTTTCATTCCATCCCTCTCCCCCATCTCCCCATCCATCACTGGCATGGCTCTGTCGCCTCCCTCTGCCAATGGTGGGGCTGGGGTGCAACAATACTCCGCCACTTGGGCGGCTGCCAGGAACAGCGCAGGGTGCAGCATTACGTCAGCGCCCCTCGGGGGAGCCGTGTGATTGGTTTGCGCAGAGGCAAGCAAATTAGGCAGGCAGCCAATGGGCCCTAGGGTGCTGTTCGACAGGAACCCTTGTCAACAATGGATCACGTGGAAGGCCAGAGTGAAAAACAGTCGCCAGAGAGAGAGAGAGAAGGAAAGAGAGACAGAGATCAGAATAGCTGCTGTAAGGCCTGCCAGTGAAATTCTCCCACATAGTTTGTTCCTTCCTCTTTCTCCCTCTCTCTCTCTCAGTGACTAATCATCAGGGCCAGTTTGGCACCAAATTAATTGACCCAAATTGAATTCTAGAGCTGGCTTCATTAGCATATGCCGGCTTATTTGGGTCAGAGAGCTCCAGATCTCCTGCTTTTTGCCTTAACAATGCACAATGGAGAACAATAATTTTGCTTGATCACTAACACCAGTCACTGGTAATCACAGTGTCACTCTCTCCTACACACAGGCAGACAGACAGACAGATGGAGAAAGGGAGAGAAAGAGGAAAAGAGAACATGGGTCAGCAAGCGACTAAAAATACTGTATGTTGGTGGTGCTGGAGTGGGTGTTGGGGAATTTCACCTTGTTGTTATTAAATGGGGGGCACAGCCACCCTGAATGGAAAACTAACAAAACAAATGCTCAATAAAAGTTTATGCAAAATTCCTTTCCACCAACCTCTGGCATTGTTAAAAAGGGAGCCAGCAGGGTTTCTAAACACTCCATTTCCCTCTGTTTCTCTCTCTCTCCCTCTCCCACACACACACTCACACACACACACACACGGGCAGCGTTTGTTCACAGTAAGTAATTACACCTCGCTGTTCTAATTGGGCCTTCAGCAGCATGGCATTCACCATTGTTTTCTCCCGGGTGGGGGCCCATCAGGGTCACTGCTCTCGAAATGACAAGGGGGCGGAGTGGTGGGGGGTGAGGTCACAACCCCCACTCTCACTCTCTCACACACGCACGCACAACAGGCTGCCACGTCATTGCCTTGAGATGAGACGGCCCATTTCACATACCTCTTAGCTTGGGCATTATACACTTTCATACCAATACATACACATCAAAACTCACTGAAATAGCTTTAGTGACAAGATTTTTAGTACCATGTGCAAATGGCAACAGACCAATAATGCAAATTTCCTTAAAACAACTTCCTACCACACACCACACTGACACATAGAAGTACCAGTGGATAACCCTAAACTAAACTAAAAGCCTTTCCTAAGTGGAACAGGCAGGCCCCAAATGACTAATAGCACAGCCGTTTCAGGTTGCTGACTACTTTCAGCAAGAAAAAGAACAAGGAAATTTGGACAAAACAGAGCCTGTATAGCAAAACCGCAGCTAACGTTAAACAATGAGGCCACAATGTGCTTTTTTCTGCGTCCTTGCCATTACTTGCAAAACTGATGCCTAACCAACCCAATATAGATAAACATCTGCACACACACACACACACAATCTCTATCACACTTACTTCTTCAGACCACTCCCGCTCTGGCCAGGGCTCTGGCTGTGGTCGTTGTCATCAGAGTCGTTGTCATCGTCGTGGTAGTCATCATCCTTCTCTGAGCTGCCATGCCGGTTGCGAATGTGCAGTGGCACATAGCCCGGCGTAGGGCCAAACAGCTTCAGATCGCCCTGGCCCAGTACACTCCTCTCCCCACAGTAGCAGAAGGCACACACCCGCTCACTGGCAGAGAGAGAG
>JAGFZM010000105.1:201594-225266 GCA_017657215.1 Limnothrissa miodon | reverse complement strand
GGGGGGGGGGGGGACATTCAGAACAGAAGTGGGCCAACAGAAAAGAAACCGATAGGGGAAGAAGGACTAGATAAAGGGAAGGGGAAGGAAAGAGAAACAGACCGAGATAGAGTGAGGCAGTGAAAGACAGAATGAAAGCAAGCGAGTTTGTGTGTGTGTGTGGGGAGGGGGGGGGGGTCAATGAAGGAAAATGGTTACTCCAGCTTCCTGGCAGCACATGGTCCCTTCTGCCACTCCTGCAATCAACTTGAGCAAACAGAGCTTCTTGAAGATGTAGTGGAGGTAAAGGTGCATTCTGTACTCTCTCTTACTCTTTTCTTACTGCTGCCAACTAGTTGTCAAATAACAAATAAGACCTGAATAACACCATGGAAAGCTTGTCCAAAATTTCCTAGAGTAGAAAATAAGGGTATCACACCTGTAGTGACACGCACAAACACGCAAAGTTAGTAACACAATGAAGCAGCCCATCCCTGTTCAGAGGACATTTACCCACATAGGACATCAGCGCGAGCAACAAGGACGAGGACATGGAGCCTAGAGGTACAGAGAGTAGGCAGGAGCTAACACCCTGCGACCCTCGCAAGTCAACTGTCTAGGAGCACTCATCCAGAAGCGATATAATTAGCCCCCCATTAGAGATGAGCCACCAAGCACGACGAACGGGTTAAAAATTTCAGCCATGTAGCAGAGTGTACTGACTGTGGAAAAGGCTTTGTCTAGGGCCTGCAGGCTTGGTCTTGCTCTATTCCCACTTCCCACCCCCGTTTTCTGCTACCCTTGCACCAACAAACACCCACCTTACCCCAACCCACCCCCTCCACTCGTACAATGCAGTATGGGGGAAGAGAAGAGCATCAGATGTCCAGGGTTGGGTTTCTGGGTAGAGACGGATCCTGCTGCAGCAGGCTGGCCAACCGCCCTGCACGCTGATCAATGACCTAAATCATTGAAAATGCAGGCCATTGTGCTGCTGCCTGGGACAGGTTTACCACAGGTCACCAGAAAGCAATTCCCCCAGCACCCCTCTTCCTCACAGTCTACATCCACCACTAACAACTTCCATTGTACACCACTACCCAGAGTAGCAGTCATATGTGAATTCCATCTGTGGACACACATTTACAAGGGCACCAGAGCGTTTGGACTAAGACATCATTCCAAGTAGATGGTTAAGGGATAAACATGGAAGTTAACCTAGAGAAAGTGGTAAAACTACTAATAAAAGTAGTCTGTTGGCTTGGTTTAGTTAAGGGAATAAAGACTTAGCTCTTATGTCTTAACCAGGTTTGACTTTACCACCTTGGGGAAGCTGTGGCCTACTGACTAGGTCCTAAGGCTTGTAACCCAAGGGGTGCCAGTTCAATCCCCTGCAGTGCCCTTGAGCAATGCACCCAACTCCTCAGGCACAGAGGCGGAGGCAACCCATTGCTCCAGGCTTAGGGTGTGCTTTCCCTCTATGTTGAGTGTATTTCACCATACTGTATATGCACACTTACATGTTCCAATATTTATATTCTTTGTTTGAGTAGGACGTTATTTGACAATTATGACTATGGAATAAACAAGGTATAAATAATATGAAATAGCTATACCCAACAGCTTGAAAAAATGGCTACTGGAAGAACAGCACCTGCAGCTCTGAACCTTTGAAATAAAGGTTTTGTATATTTAAAATTGCCGCTAAATAGGTTTTACAGGTATTAAGTACTGACAATGTGCCTGTGGTTACTGCGGTTATTGTCCAGTTCAGTATGACTCAACTTGTTATCTGCTAGCAGATAACAAAATAGTAGTATTATTATGGTAATTTTTGGTAAGTGCACCTATAAGGAAGCAGCCTGGAACACCTCTGACCTGCTGAGATATCCATACTTAGTAACTGTAGATAGTGTACTCTCTTCAAGTGTACTCTTGGATGTATGGCTACTGGAAAAGGGGCTTAAACTGGTTTGAAGACCTAATTTTTAGATTGCCGATAGATAACCGCGTTTAACATGTCCATATGTAAGAATCAATAGATGGATATTCAAACGAAGTATTGTCTCTGGATCAGTTTTGAAGCAGAGGACATAAAGGAAAGGGACAGCATTCAAGACAATGCACTCCTTCATATGGGCAACACCTGTGCTGCTAAGTCATTAACAGCCAACAGTTCTCCGCTCTCATTTGTGGAGTATGTGAAATAGAAGAACTGAAACAGTTTGCCATGAAGCATTCAGTCTGTTCCGATTTGTGCATCCCCCAAAATACACTACCTTTTCAACATGATGGTGTTGTTTCAAATGGAATATTTTTCAGCAGACTTACCACGTTGGTTAATTTTACAGTTGCAACAACTTAACATGATACATAAAACTTTGATATGTGTTGAGCTGCAATCACCACATAACACTCTGTTAAAATGCCATACTCGAAGTTATGGCCCCTCCTTTTCGCTACCTAGCCAAAATGGCGTCCAGTGAGTGCAAGAAGTCTCCATCATTGCATACTCCAGATTTTGATCATTAGAAGTGCTAGTCTTCCAAATGAGCTCCTAAGTTTTGAAAATATAACACAAAGGAAACATTAAGATTTCATGTAAAAATCCACTTCTGATTCTGGAAATATCTAGAATAGTATGTATATATACACTACAAGTGCAGGTCTAAAAGCCCCATTATACTTCTGCGTCGATGTGACGCCGACACCTTCGGTGCGTTTTGGTTTATGCTTCTGCGTTGGACTTGACTGCAACTTGTGGCAATTCACTGCCACAAAACAAGTTGTTGGTACGTAGAGTGTTGTTAGAGCAGATGCGGTACAGTGATAATTAAAGCCATGCGGATAAATAAAGTCATTGTTCAGAAAAACTGGAGTAGTCACACTACGGCGGTAAGTTATAGATGTATAGAACACAATACGAAGGAAAACTACAAACCTAAAAAATATTGTTTGCACAACTTATGAACAAGGGGTGCAACAAGTGTTTACAAATGATTAGCTTGCTAGCTTGCTCATGTAAACAAATACTTATGTTAAAGTATGAGGAGATATTTGTCTTAAATCAAAAATTAGACTCAAAAGATATCCAAAGTTAGACATTGTCTCCCGCTGTCGAGGTCGAGAGCTGCAGAAGTATAAATCCAGCCTGTATCCATGTAAGTATAGGCGCTAAGTCCTACATGCCATCGTTAACATCATAAAAATGAGGTACAAACACATATGAGCACAAAAGTCTCCATCAGGCTCATTTTCAATCCGTAAGGGAGGGTCTGTCTGAAGTAGTAAACATGTTTTAATACATGTTTACCATATACCCTCAGGATGGCTGATGTAAGACCACAATCATCTTCAAAATGCAAACATCTTTTGCAAAACTTGCTGAATCAGTGTTTAGGTACACTATGAAAAGTCCCTTGATACCATGTTGTGTAGATAATTCGTTAAGTTCACCAAAATAGACTCTATTTTGCAGCTGCCATATAATCTACTCATTACTGACAAGATGCTTCTGCTCCATTATGTCAATACTCTCATCACTGCCATGGTTCCCAGGACTAAAGGAATACATTTAATTTCTATTCCTCAAAATGGAGCATGACCTAGCATTTTCAAAAATACGACTTCGTGCACACCCCAAAGTACACTACCTTTTCAACATGATCCAAATAGAATGTTCCAAATAGAATATTTTTCAGCAGACTTACAAATTACGTTAGTCGCGTTAGACTAGACAACATGTCTGTCCAATGCAGCCGGTCAACCTAGTTTGGCTCCTTTCATTTTCTTACCCTCTGGTCATTTTATTATGCTTTCTAACCAGTCAACTCATGCCTCAGATAGCGCAAGAATCATGTATCAATTAAAAACCCAATAGAGAATGCAGAATCAAATGGAAAATAAGAGATAAGAATGGCTCCTTTAAGCTTTATGTAGCAAGACATACATACATTATGCATGGCCTATGCTTGTGCAGTGCTCCACAATCCTTTGTTAAATAGGTTTGTCTAAATGGATTTTACGTGTACCCCTAGTCTCTGACACAGAGGGGAGGTAAACAAGGATTGGGATGTGGTCTAACCAGCGGGCTGAAGGCAAACAAAACACCCCCGCTACTCCACTCAAGTCTGGGAGAAGGTCAGGATAGTCCTTCAGGGAACCACCACTGGGAATATCTTTCCCATAGCAAACAGATCGAAGTGATGGGTCCCTTGGACCAAACGCTCTTGGGGACTTTGGTCAGAAGACTTGGGCTAGATACTTAAAAACTTCTGGCTTCCTATATCTAAACTGAGAATACATTTCCTTGTGTAGGCAGTCATAGATTGGCAAAGATTGAAAAAGAAAAGCCAATATTTGTAAATCCACCCCACACAAACACACACATCTCATTTGTCATCACTGTGTAATTGTTGAAAGGAAGGGGAGAGTAGAAGGGGTCAAACTGAAATTAACATGACAATAGTATTTTTTTTTATTTACACAAACATGTTATGCTGAGCTTGCTTGAAAAAAAAAATCAATAGCTTCTGAGGTCAGTCTGTCAGGCTGTAAATGAAAAGCGAGCCAATCCCTCCAACCTCCCACCACCTTCCCACAACAACTCAACCCCACGATAGTTCCTCACTAAGAAACAGCGGAAAACAGACCAGTGAGCGAGCAAGAGTGAGCAAGAGAGTGAAAGAGGGGGAAAAAGAAGGGAAGAGAGAAGAAAAAAAAAAAAACCTCACAGCGCAAGTAGTTCCAGCAAGGCAGGTGGGACTGAAAAGCTGTGATGGATTCTGTGGATGAGGCTCAGGGCACACCCCCCTTCAGTACTGCCCTACTAGCCTCCACTGCATGCAGTTTAACTCTTTCCAGCCTAGCTAGTTCGCCTGACGCCAGAAGCCCTGGCACTTCTGCCTGGTTAACAGTTTAGATTCCAACCAGCAGCAGCTCACAGTGATTGCACTGCCAGCCTCGGCCATTTCCCTCCTCTTTCCTTCTCTGAACATTAGCTCACACAAAAGAGGACAAACCAGCCACATCTGTTGCGCATGTTTACAACACAGGTTAGAGAATTAAACCACAAAAAAACGAGAGATGTGACACATGTTTGCACCAATAAGCACACATTACAATCTTAAAATGAGGAGGACATTGCTAAGGCTGTGCTGGTTAAAAGACAAAATGAAAGCGTGTCGGCAGCAAAAAAAACAACACCACTACAACTGAAAAAGTCACCTGCAGTATAGTCTTAGAAATACAGTCAGCGTATAGAAATACAGACACTGAGCACTGACTTTCCGGCAGGCAGCCTGTGTGTAGAGGCACAGCCCAAGACCCCCACCCCCACTGAGGCCTGCAATAGCACCCACTGAAACCACCACCACCAACACCCAGAACCACCCCACCACACCCCCTGACCCTTTGTTTAGGTCTGTCTGACAAGATTTAGCACTTAGCTAATCAATGTGTAGTTTCAATTAGGGCTGGGCGGTATATCGATATTTAATCAATATCGATATAATTTCAAACCACAATATGATTTTTGACATATCGTATATATCGGTTATGACTTGTTTTTTAATCCAGAGACAAGTATTCCGCTTTTTTCTGCTATGCGACGTCTGTGCACCAGCTTCCTTGCCACTGATAGCTCAGTGCTCCTTGCTTTGAGTTAGCTCCTCCCTTCCCCTACTCATGTAGACCGAGTAAACAACAATGGCGACTTCCATAGAATGCATGAGTTATACAGATGGAGAATGCCGCGGAAAGGTTATTGTGGCCAAAAAAGCGAAACAACGGTTTGGTCATTTTGAAATGGAGGCCACCGGCAAGTATATGAAAAGTGTTACAAACTCCGAGGACAGACCGCCACAAAACCAGTGGGAACTGAGCAAAACTTCAGAACTCTTTAGCATGCAATGTTCCCTAACTCTATGACAGAAAAAGCGGCGGTGGAGCATAACGTTAAAATCAATTGCCATATCACGGTGGACATGGCATCAATTGCCGTAGTGGAACGCGGATTTGTGTTGTTACTTTACAAGACAAGAACTGCCGCGACTATGATGAGAGAGCGCGATTGGCATTTGAACTCTGTGACGCAATGACAACAGACGAGTGGAGAAAAGTTAGCAGAACCTGTGAGTCCTACATTTGTGTCACATTACGGCGGAGACTCTTAACACATTCGTTTTCTTTGCACAAAATATACAAATGGAAAGAAGGCCCACATGTTTGTTATTACTGTTGCACAGTTTAGTTGAGAACTTGTTATTTTGAAAAAAAGCTCTTTATATTATTTTCATTATTTATTTTATAGACACTTTATTTTATTTATTTTATTTATTTATTTATTTTTGCTGGAAAGATATCGAGATATATATCGTATATCGATATATGAGAGAGATATATCGAGATATACATTTTAGTCCATATCGCCCAGCCCTAGTTTCAATCAAGTTCAAAACGTCCCACTCAAAATATAACAGCAGGGCTTACATTGGGCAAAGTGCCAAAAATCTACCAAATACATCAGTGAGCCAGCTTAACCTGTTTTTAGCACAGTGGCCTACAGACACTGCATAAGGTTTTTGGATTATTTTTCCCTTGTTTCCCTTGATTATATATCCCTTGGACCTTTTCTTTAGTAACCTTCCTGATTACAGTTCTCAGTACACTGAGGACTACTTCCCTTCAGCAAAAGAGAAAAAAAAGTTCTACAATGTTCTCTCTCAAGGACCCACAAGGATCCTTTCTCCATCGCTAAGAGAGACACAGACACTCATGACACCCGTGGATGTCGTAAACAATCCCTGAGGCTTCTCGGCACAGCCCCACTGTACCTGTGGTGTCGGATACCGGTTTAATCTGGCCTATATCGCCGCCGCTTATTTGAGGAGTGTCACTTGATCTGAGAGAGGAGGCCCCAAGCTACTTCTGCAAGGCTGCTCCTTCACAAAAGGTCCCAGCCATTCATTTGTTTAGATTTATGTGTGCATTTTTATCCTCTCTCTCCTAAGTTCTCCAAATGGGATGCCTCACCATACACCTTAACATATACAATATTCATTTTCTATTAAGAGTATTTTTTATCTTGCACTTGTATTTTCTAATGCGATGTAATTGACAAAACAGACACGGTAGTAGCAGAAATGCGAGAATGAAAAAGAGAATGCTGGTTTCCAGGCAGAATTTCTTTGCAGGCTTCTCCAAGCACCTCTTCCATGGTAATGCACCTCAGTACACTCAAGAGCCTCCTTCGGCCCCATCTTAGCTATCGTCTCTCTGCTCTACTTCCTGCTTCGTGATGCCCCACTCCTCCCCCCCCCACCGACACACACACGCACACAAGCATAGACAGTCCTATACAAAGGCACATACATGCAGGCACACATGCACACAGCCAAAAACTTTCACCACCATCAGTAATGTTACTTTAGGCAGCCTAGAAGCCTTAGCATAAATCCACACATCTCCTCAGATTAGTCATCTGAGAGGCAGCACTGTGCCAGATTTAAATGCTCAGAGATTTAATAATTCATGGTGCTTAATGAATTGATTCGGTGAATATAAGGTTTGGGGGTTGGGTGATCTATGATTATGAAAAAATTATGACTAACAGGCCAGGGAAAAGATTACTTAATCATCAAGTCACACATTTGCAACATCCAACCATGCCACAACTAATTATATTCGGGACATAGTTCACCACATAGGGAGGAAAATGAAACTTGCTTAAATTGCTTAAATATAACAGCAGCTTGTTTCTCAGTAATAGGTAAAGCCAAAAACAAGAATTCGTCCGATTCAAGTATTTCATCCCAGCAGGCCCCCTTTTCTAAACCGCAGCAGCCATGGCTACTAAAGACATAGTAAGAGTGCTGGGAATTCACATAGAGGGCAGAGACAACAATAAAAGCTACTCAGAGGGTGACAGTAAGAGAGTGAATAGTAAGACATGGAGAAAGACAAAAAGTCACTCAACAAATGACATGAAGGGTGCGTTCCACATTCCCTAGCCACTTGCAGTCAACTGCAGCCAGAAATGCTTTCTGGGGTGGAAGTGCTTTCATATTCTTCACATCCCATTTGGGGCCTTGGTGGCGCAGGTGAAAAAGATGCAATTTGGCAACCAGAGGGTTGCAGGTTTGAGTGCTGCTTCCCCTGACCCCATCTAAATGTTCTTTAAGCATGATACTGAACCCCAGACTGCTCTCAATGGCAGTTGGCACCTTGCATGCCAGCCGGTCCACGACTGGTTGACAAAGATGACGCGAGGAATGAGATCTGGATGTACTTTGCTTACCTTGTTGACAGTGAGGGCAAAACTACCGATAAGTCGAGTTCGTCGTCAGTGTTACAAACAATTCCAAACTAGGGAGGCAACACCTCGAACTTGGCAAAACACTTGGCCGACAAGCACACCGAGTTGTACAAGGAGTTTAAAAGCCGACAGGTTAGTATGTGAAAGATAACATTATCACATTCATGCACTTAAAATAAGTAAAATGAGAAGGCTATAGTATAGTATAGTCACTATTTTGCACCACTGTAGTTTGATGAGGCTATCTAGAGAAATAGTAGGCTAACGATGGGTATTATCCTCATGGCTAAACATTAGCCTGCCTACCGCTAATTCAACATCTCTGAAAACACGACTTTTATGGATGACGTTAATAATTTGCAAGCTGCTAAAATAAAGCATACAAAACATCAGCTAAAATGATCTATAGGCTATATGATAATAATCAGAGCATGTGCAAGTTTGTCAGTGATTTATTTAGCCTAAGTTATTACAGCATTTAAAAGAGCACAGACCTACTGTAAGGAAGTGTATGCCTTTGTGAAACGCCAAAGTATAAAATTAACCATAAAAGAAATCATACATTGAAGTACAGGAAACATTAGCCTATATTAATCCATTTGTCAGCTTTTTTTAAACTTAATATTTCGTATTTTGTTCAAATGTTTAATATATCTGCTGTTCATATGTTCATTTATTAGTGTGTTATGATTAGAATGTTGCCCCAGTTTTAAAATAAAGCACATCAATGACTGATATGATATATCAATGAGTGTTTCTCCCTTTTCAGGAAAAGTATCGAAAAAGTATTTTTGTAATTCTTGACTTGGTATCGGTATTAGGGTTGGGCGATGTCACCTAATTTTGACCATCACGATGTTTACAGTAAAACATCGTGATGGACGATGACATCGCGGGGGGGGTTACCTTATCAGGGTTTCCCCAAAGCCATAATATTTGCCTTTTAAATTAAACACTCTTCTCTTATGTAAATGCATAGTTGCATCAGTTATCCTATTTTCAACAGGGAGCTCATTAGCGATTGAAACAGGTTTTCCGATCAGATATTCTATAACGCTAAACTGGCAAGACAAGCTGTCAATTAGAAGACTGTTTTCTAATGTTCGCTGCTCTGCCGCATCAGATGTAGCCGGTTCGATTAAGTACATCTTAAGCTAACGTTAACTGTTAAAGTTACGGTAGATGAGGCTTTGACTGACCCATATCGGTAACGTAGCCCTATCTAGTGTAGCCAGTTAAAAGGAGAAGGGGGGAGAGAAGCGATGAGACGCTAGTTTAGTTTGAGTAGGCGGTAGTTCTAATAATAACCTAATAAAGCAAGACGTTGATTATCTTTACCTTATATGTCACCATTGAAGATCCTGAAATGTAGTCCAACGCGGAACATTCCCCAATAGACTCCAACACTATAAGACCAATAGCCAACACATTTGGTCCCACATAGGCTACTCATCACGCAGTCGTCTTTACTGTAGCCTGTAGACTTTAGCGGAACTTTCCCCAAATGTAAGCTCTCGAACCCTACAAACTCGACGCCAAATGTTTTTTATTGGTTTATTAATTTCAATTAATTTTGATCGTTTTACGTGTATAGGCCAACCATCGGTTATACAGTCACAATTAACACCCCTAACTTAGTTTACAGAGCAGTCTGCAACAGAGCTCCTTACAAAGTTTAAGTCTAGCTATTAGGCCTACTGTGTGTCTGATAGGGTGGTGGGCGTGGCATCACGATGGTGGTTCTCCATCGTGATGATGGGTCATCCATCATGATGAACGATGACATCGTCCATCGGCACAACCCTAATCGGTATCAAAACAATAATTTTGGTATTGTGACATCACTAATGCATTTACCATTTACTCTTTATTACTTGCGATGCTTTCAACCCAAAATGCGTTGCTGGCTGACGTTAAATGTTGAATGCACCCAAGATAACACAGTGGCAGTAAAAAGGCAATGGTTCTGTGCACAAAGTGCACAATATAAAAGAGGCAGCAGATACATTTTTGTGAAGTACAGTAGGCAAGACTAAAATTAGGTATAAGTATTGTACAGTGTATACTAGTGTTATACTAGTTTACTGTCCAATATAGGTATAGCCACAATTTGTTTCCAGCCTAAAAGCTAATTACCAGAAGTGGTTAACCATCCTTAACAGCCCCATACACATAGGGGATAGAGATAGAGAGGAGGAAAGGAAGGAAATGAGCGAGGTCAATTGAGAGAAGGGGGGGGGGCATATCAGTAACAGAACAGTAGAGCCGCCAGCACACGTCACAGAAAAGAAGACAGAAACACTCACTTCCTTCTGAGTCTGGGCGCATGAATGGCAGCGCCCGTATCCTTACGAGGCCGGCCTCGGGGACGACGGTCACTAGGGGCTGGACTCCCCAAGGGCGTGGCCCCAGTGGGCGTGGCCTCAGCACTGCTCTGGGGAGGAGACTGTCCTTGGTCAGAGGGCACCAGACTCTTGTCCTCTGATGACATTCTGCCAACAATACAACAAAAGCAAGGTATTAATGCCTGACTAGACGGATCCAATGCCAGCATTTTCAGCAAGATTATCAAGGGAGTTCATGTAAGACACATGGGGAATGGGAAAACATTTCTGGTGGGCAATCTGGGAGAAGGACCTCCAGGGTACTCTGTGACAACTAGCTTCTATGTTTTCCTGAATCCAAAAAGTTGACAGCCAATGTAATTACTCTCCAGCAATGTAAATCTACCAGAGTTTAGTTCCAATACTTCTGTCCTCCTTCCAGAGTAAGACATGGCTGAAAACGCACCAACAGCTAATGTGCTAATCAAAGCTAACCTTATAGGTCTAATATTACATAATTCCCTGGTTGTTGAAAATAGTTACAGAGGGGTATAACTACCAGACCAGGGGTTCTCAACATTTATTGGGACAGTGACCTCTCTTGCATCAGAACATTTTCAAAGCACCCCACTTACACAAACCATATAGGCTTATACGTTTTGATAAAACACTTCTGGATGATTTTAATTGTAATTTTGTTACATTGTCAAAATATGACAATACAAAGGATTCCTTTTTAAAGGCTTTTTTCTTAAATGTAGTCCCTAAAATTGTGTGACATATGTTGACAAATTGATGCATCAACGGAGTGTGTAACTGATCCAATGTTATGAAGGTGGGTGTAATGAGGGCAACAGCTGGACTGAGACAGCAACATGTTTCTCCATATAAAACAGGTGTACATTTTGTAGTAAACTATGGGCCTCTTTACAATGTGCTGTGTACCCCGCTTAGATAACCAATGTGATTAACACATATTCAAAGATGAAGGCCTTGATCAGGCTTGCAAGACAATGATATACAGTGAGAGAGGTAAAGTTGAACAGGAGTCCAAAAGGACTACAAGGCTTACAAAACGACATGATAAATAGTAAACAAGCATACAGCAGAATCAGTGAGGGTGTGTAAGGAAGTTATAACAAGAGGGGTTAGTAAAACACTTCACCATCATCCATCATTTGAGTAATGGGAATGGGGGGTGGTTGATACAAAGTTTCATGTGAATTTGAAGTAAATGGACAATGTGGAGGCAGTGAAAGAGGAAAGAGGGGGTATGCGTTTGACACTGGCTGCAGCTGTGGGCAGAAGAGCTTTGGGAGAGAAATCTCTGGTCTCTGTGTGGTGCCACAGCTCTCTATGGAGCTGCTTAAATTAATTTAGAGATTTTATTCACCACAGTCATGCTGTGGAAGGCAGAGAGACTGGGGAGGTTGCAAAGTAAAAAAAAAAAAAAGAAGAAAGACACCCCCTCAGCACATCCATTGGTTTTGGCAAACATGTTATTTTTTTAAATGTTGATTTAACCATTTGAACAGAGACCAGCTGTCTTTAGACAGTTTCCATCATTTATTTTTTTTTACTATTTTAACAGTACCCCTCAATGAGGGTTTCAAATAAATACAAATCTGCCAAAGTATATCAACATAAAATTCACACTGAACTTTCAATGCTCCAAGTACAAATATGTTACAAATATACTTTAGGCATTAATGACGATTTCATTAGCACACAGCCACACTGATTATTAGTGCATATCTAGAAAGATCTCAAACAGCTGGCAGAGTGGAGTGTCTACCTTCCTTTCACCCTTTGATCTAGCTTTACACACTCACACCACAAACTTAAAACTATAGCTAGCATACAAGTACATAATGTGCTGTTGCCATCAGCGATAAGTGTGCCTGCAAAAGTGTGGTGCGAGGTCAGTGTGCAAGGCTTGGACACAAGCTTGTTTACTCTCGAAATACTCTCCCTCCCCTCCGTCGCTCCAGGGAATCTGCGTGGCCCTGGGTAGCCACACCCCCAGCCACTGTGGCTGGCTACAGTGTCCTGGCCAATCAGGGAGGATGAACATTGGTCTCATTTAGTCAGTCTTCTGCTCTATCCCTCACTCACACAATTTTCTCTCTCTCTCCGTCTTATCTGAAACAGAGTTGGCTTGGCTATGCTCCATGGGAGGGCTCAACAGCAGACTACCTTTAGATTTATTCTAGACTGAAGTTTTTTCAGTCCATATTAGATCCTGACAATATTGAAACACATCACACTGTTTTCTAGTTTAGTTTGGTTATTTCAAGGTGGATACAAGGTCTCAAGAAACAAATTATCAGTTATAGGCCATCCGTTAGAATGGTGCACCTTGAAACCCATTCTGGCCAATCCAAACTTTGCTCCAAAAACTGTTCCATTAAATTGTATTAATCTTTATCTTGACTGTATCAGAATGGTCAACATTTCAAGAGCAAATTTTCACAAGCTACTTTACATACAAGGCCATCTTCATAACAATAAACATACATTTGCCATCAAAAGACCATAAAACTTATCAGGTCTAAGAATGAACTTGGATACACATAGGCATGACTACAAACACAACTGATTATGACTATGAATTTCTTATTGGAATCAATCTAGCCAAGTCTTCAAAGGTTTATTACTCTTTTCTGTGTTTAGAAAACAGAAAGATGGGTTATATTTTAGACAGTTTGCTTAGGGCTAATGCTGTTTTGTTTCATACATTGAAAACTGAGATTAACCCTTCCTGGAAGGTACAGACTCAGTTCTTGGAAAGATCACACAATCTCAATAACAAGTTATTCAAGGTGGCAAACCCTTCAGGTTTATACAATTCAATGCAACACAACGGGACATATATGTATGCCTTATCAGAAATAGGGCATGTTCTATCCCTGTTGTTTGAGATCACTGGGCGCAGCCTTTAGGAAAAGTATCAGCATGTTTAATACAACATAATTCTAAACAACGAACCAGCAGCTAACATAAGACACAGAAAAACGGTTTGTAAGTACAGGCAGGGAACTGATAGGATTTCATCAGTATCAATGCATTCTGATCATTTACATTCTACAGCAATTTTCTTATTAATCCCTTATTGTTGGGTATTCTACACAATTCCACACTCAGGCATACACTATAGGGTAAAATAAAGTAACATAGCAGCTCATTAGAATAAAGCAACTATGTAGGACTAGGACTGTAGGTGCTATTTGGTATGTTAATTTTAGATTTACACACACCCTTGACATTATCTGAATAACATGCCAGCACTCATCGTGCAAGCAGGATACAATTCCAGTGAATTTGATTCTAGGTTCTATTCCATTTCTGGCTCATGTTTCCCACCTCTGCTATTAGGTCTACGCATCAAATCAACTGGTATATTCTTCCATATATACAAGTTGGTGAACTCAACCAGGGGTTTTGACTGGTTCACACCAGATTTCCTCATTTTTTATTACAATTATTTGGATTATGGCCCAATATGTTTACATTAAATGTAAGACCTAGTCAACTTAATCTGTAAAGAAATGTAAATGCCTTAACCTCTGCCTATTGCTCAATAAATACAGTTTAGGATGATGGCAAATCTAACAAAGCAACCTCCTACACCTGTTGGTTTGACTACATCTTCTGGAATCCTTTGCTCTGTCAACTGGAGGCATTGTGGCCATTTTGACTCTCAGCTCTCCAAGGTCTCTTGTCGTCCACCATTCTTCTGACTTACCTCCGTAAAGCAGTCTGTCACCGACTGAAGATGCTCTGTCTTCTAAATATAATTTCAGTTTCCCTATTGTTACCTTTCCTTAGTCACACATCCATCACATTTCTCAAGCCATGACAAGGCCAGAGAACCCAGAGAACCTGCTCAGTAGAGTTTCCACTCAGGATATTGTACTTAAAGCAAAGACAATCATGGTTATTGCCAACTTCTATACACTTCATATAGGCAAACAAAAACTAATGGCCTTGCATAGTCACCCCATTTCAATCAGATAGGTTACATTTGTTTGCCCTTTAGGTTGCTTGAGAAGGTCCTTGAGTAGTACCCATTAGGGGTGGGCAATATAGACGATATATACCGTATGCAATATGAATTTTGCCAATGATAGAGATTTTGGGTCATATCGCCATACCGTGATAGGCTCATTGCGTTTCCACAACCATGTGAAAAAATGTTGACCTGAAGCTAGGGGTGGGCGATATAGTCTAAAATTTATATTGCGATATATTTTGAACCATAGACGGTAGATGATATATATCACGGTATACTTTGGTATGTAACTTACAGCATAACAGTTTCTTAATGGTTACCATTACCAAAGTATACCGTGATATATATCATCTACCATCTATGGTTCAAAATATATCGCAATATAAATTTTAGACTATATCGCCCACCCCTAGTACCCATATCATCCAATCTCTCTGGAAAACCCAGGAAAATGATCAACTGCATACAAGTGTCATTAAGAGATTGGCTAAACCAGTTTAGGCCTACATTGAAAAACACTGAAACAATTCACTTCTCCACCCAAACACAAACACACACATCCACATACACACAGGCCTTCCTTTTAAGTTATTGTTACCCTACAGCATCTCTACTTGTCTAATGACCTTTAAAAACATGTTACATAGCTGATTGATTGAGTAGATATCATAGTGAATTCAAGTCAGAATAACAACTAAGTAGGCTATACACAGATTACTAAGGTTAGTGGGGAAATAATTTATGGCAAACATAAACTGTGAAACTGTGACGATATGTTTCATCTCGTTAGAGTAAGAAGTCGTCATGAAATGATGAAATACAAACTTAGACAGAAGAAAAGATTTTAACGTTACATGTGTCCAACATAAAGGAACCGTAATTTCTGTGCCGTAGCCTAGATGGTATGGCTAGATGGTGTCGTTATAAAGGTAGCGTTTGGCGCAAATACAGTGTTACACAAACATGATTGTATTTTTAACCAATTTACGTTAATCTAATTATACATAGGAGTTCTTCTTAATAAACTTTTACAAGTGACTACATTATAAGAGCATGATTAAAACGCAACAAGATTTACCAGGACAAAACTCATAGAGACAACAAGTTCGCCAGAAACCAACATATAAACGAACAAAATAGCCATTCGAAACAGCTACATTGTCTCGAGGTTTGACAAAACACGTACAAAAAAGTAACTATGGCCGGGCCATCTAGCCTACTAGAACCCATTACCCACTTGCTGCCACAGAGCCACACACCATAAGCATTCTGCGCGCGGGTGACGACTGTATAAACGATGAGAACTTACTTTCAGAGTAACCCAATTCAAAGTGGTAATGAGTAATAACTTACCTTTTAGACCCTAGAAGTTTGGCGGCACTGCCTTCATGACCTTTAATGTCATAAGAGAAACGCAATACTTTCGTTTAGAAAGAGGGTGGGGGTTGGGGGTGTCGCTCGCTCATTTTCTCCCCAAATCAAAATTAATGCCGAAACAACCGGGTGGGTTTCGGCGGTTACTGAACATACAGTAACAGCAACACTCAACTCTTATGACGCGTCTTCACAAACAAGCCAAAGCAAAAGCTTGTTTTATGTGGACAAACGGTGAATCTTGATCCTCCCCAAATTACTGGATCACTTTCCAGCCGCCTATGCGAACATAGGAAAACACATTTAAAAGCCCGTTTTTCTATATCCCAGTGGCATCATCTTCTCAACTTGACAGAAACTGCGGTATTATAAACCCATATCCGCTCAGCAATGATGGTCACAGGCGGTACATAAGACGTTTTAAACAATCGAAAGACACGAAAATGCTTACGGAATTGATGCAATTCTTTTTTTCCTTCCCAGGTTCCAGCCAACTTATCTCAAAACGTAATCCAATAGGAAAGTTTAGCCAAAGCTTTCATATAGATGTGATGTTTGGTAAGGTATATTCGGACGAAACATTCCTTATAGAGAAGAGAAAAAAGTAGTTTTCCTCAAAAATCTGAAATTTAAAGTTGTAGCATTTACTCCATCATGGTGGCCATGTTTAAGAGAGACCGGAGTACTGCCTGTCAACGTCTCTGTGTCAAATAGACCCAATTAAATGCTGTTATAGACACATGTATATTGCTCAAAATAAAAGAGACGACCGCGACTGAAAACAAACGCCGCTATACAAACAGTTTTGACATAACGCGCTAAAGAAAAAGTTGCAACATGAAATCAGAAAGTCTTACTGACCCTGCGGAGGAATACATCAAGGCACTCGTTAGGTAAAAAGCCTTTACAGTCATCATCTCGGCGTCGCAAAATCTGGAACTGGAGTTTCTAAACTGTGCGAATTGGAACGTTTCCTTGTTACGCATTTTGATAATGGCAAATTTTACACAGATCTAATTAGTTTTTTGGCATCGGCAAGTTCGGCATCAAACTTAACCTAAGGGTTACTTACATTTTCACTGAAGTGAAAAGGAAAGCATACTTTTTAGGTCATCTTCAACCTAATTATTTTACATGAAAGGCAACAATAAAAAGACCATCATTTTACAATTTCTTTAATCTTGAAATAATTTGGAAGAGTTTAGATGCACCCTCAAAGTCAAGTTGCAATGAACTCACTGAAATATCTTTATATGACTTTTTACCAGTCTATTTCAAAATATAAAAACATTGTTTTTACTTGATTATAACAATCAAATTGTGATTTGATAGACATTGCTTGGAATATATTCTAAATACAACTTCACCTCTGAAGACAAAGATAGCCTTTTATGTAACACATCCTTAGTGTCAGTGTTCTTGTTGCTGAGAACTGGGGGTTTACTGGAGGTCAAGGGCGGCATGGAGGAGGTCCAAAGAAGCCCAGGTGCTGGAGGAAATGAGGCTGAGGACTGAAAAGAGAGCCCACTGTCTGAAAGGACAGTGTCTCACTGATGCTGAGGATACTCCCCCTCTCCAACTCCTCTTCCATCCTCCCCTAGTGTCATCTGTGAGAGAGAGAGAGAGAGAGAGAGAGAGAGAGAGAGAGAGAGAGAGTGTGTGTGTGTGTCTAGAGACTTGAATTGAGAGTGGAAATTAGCAAGAGTGTGTTCAGAAAAATCACAGCAAGAAAATAATGAACTAAAGGTTTTCATCCATCTTATCAACTAAAGAGTAGTATTTCATTCAAAAGAACCCATAGCCAAGGTTGGTAAGAATAAGAAAATCTGGCACAATCTCTAGACCAAATAGCGAAGTTGCAGCCATCGATAATTGCTAAGGGCAAGGAATGTCAGATTATTTTTATATGCCCTAATCAGTTAATACGTGCAGTTCATTTTCTAAAAAACACACTCCGCGACCTCAAACCAAAAAGTTTACACACTTGGGACATGGCCTCTGCTTAGGAGGTGAACCTATTGAGATCTATTGAGACCTATTTGCCAGAAATGGTTTGTGTGTTAAGACACTCTGCTCATACCAGTAATTTGTGTGTAGCATCAATTTCTTACTGAGGCTTGATGGTGTAACTAACAATGTGTGTGTGTGTGTGTGTGTGTGTGTGTGTGTGTGAAAGCAGCAGAATGTGTGTGAAAAAAAAACAAAAAAATACAATAACATTAAAGATATCCTGTGAATAAAGTGTTTACAGAGTGACTGAACAGCAATTTATCTGAGAAATTCACAAGCTTTCTTACACCTGGTAGTGTGTGAGCCCTGTGTTTTTAAACCTCTCTTCATCCCTGCATTTTCCTGTTACTTCTTTTAGACTGCCCCTTATACATTCACCCATTGCAGATATTTTTTCAAATACTATAAATATATTTTTAAATATATAGCATAGTGTGAACACAATTTAAAATTAAAATAAAAAAGTAATTCACTCAAGTATTCAATTTGTAGAAAATATGTTTTAAGGCCAAACTCAACCAGATATTCAACACGGTTTATTGAATACCTCAGTATGTCAAGTCTGCCACTACAATGCTGTGCAAAAGTTTGGGCACCCCTTGATAACACATTTTAGGATTTTTTTAAATTGAAAATATGTAACCACCTGTCTCGTCTGGAAACAGATTAAAGCACAATTTCTTCAGCAATCTTAAGGCATATTGTACTTAAAGAACCTCACACACCATGACTTGACACAAATTTATTGGACCATGTCCACAAAAGCTGATGATGGCCTAGCATGTCCACAAACATACAATTGTGAACATGTATGTTTGTGGACATGCTAGGCCATCATCAGTTTTTGTGGACATGGTCCAATAAATGTATGTGGCTGAAGCAACCGTCATTTAGCCTGTGACGCTACATTGAATTTCGCTAACTAGTCAGTCTGGCGAAGCTGCCGTTTTAGAGCATTTCCGTTCCCAAAAAAGTGTGAACCAATGAGAAACGAGCACCCCCACCCCACCACCCCTCAACATCATATGTATGCAACGGTACATCTACTGAAGCCTGTGAAATGATAAAGTGAAAATAGAACTCCTCTGCCTCAATTAGAAAAGGCATGTTTGGAGAAAAAAGGAGAAGCATAACATTAAAAGAACACCTTGCCAGCTATTAAGCATGTGGGTGGATCTATCATGCTTTGGGTTTTGTGTGTGCAGCAGCCAGTGGAACTGGAAACATTGCACAGCTGGAGAGAAGAATAGATCCCACTAAATACCAGCCAATTCTGGAAGCAAACATCATACAATCTATAAGTTGAAAAGAGATGGCTACAACATACCTTATACATACCTTCAAAATCTACAATGGACTACCACAAGAGATGCAAGCTGAAGGCTTTGGAAGGGCCATCAAGATCCTCTGACTTAGACTGCATGAAAATGTGTGGGTTAATTTTCAAAGACCTCTGTGTGCAGACAACCAAAGAGTATTACTAAACTATTCCTATTGCAAGGAAGAAAGGGTGGAAAACACAAGTGCAAGAACTGAAAGACTTTTAACTAGCTATAAAAAGCATTTGCAAGCTGTGATATCTACCAGAGAAGGTGTTACTAAGTACTGGGGTGTCCATTTTTTTTTTCAATTGACGGCATCAAAATAGCTTTGCATCAAGGTATGCACCAATGCTTGTAAATATTTTGCATTCAAGAGAAAGTGTGTTTACATATTTTCCGTTTAAAAAAATGCCCAAACCTTTGTACAGCACTGTGCATCTCTGAAAATGCATTAAGGGTTATTGTGCTTTTTGTACATCTACATGTATGTAGTAGTAGTCCTTGTAAATGGTTACCAGTTATTCTTACTTGGCTAAAGATGGCCAAAAGAAATTCTGTACTTAGCTTGAGAAATGAGCTTGAGTTGTTATGGTAAAAGGGCCAAATTCACCCTAGATTCATTTGATAGCAAAGGATTGATCCATACTTTTGCAAGTAGCATCTTTATCGACAGAGGGTACAGGTGTTGTACAAGGCAGTTTGACTGAGCAATAGTATACTATAATAGCTGTCTAACTGCTATGCTATTAAAGTGGTCCCTTGTTACAGGGACCTAAAGGTT
This sequence comes from Limnothrissa miodon, assembly GCA_017657215.1. Taxonomy (NCBI): domain Eukaryota; kingdom Metazoa; phylum Chordata; class Actinopteri; order Clupeiformes; family Clupeidae; genus Limnothrissa; species Limnothrissa miodon. Next base: position 205,150 of record JAGFZM010000105.1, on the reverse strand, counting down.
TATTGACCAGTGTAAGTCTTGAAACGCTAGTCTCTCTGGTCTCAGACAAATGGACTGCACAGACAGTCAAGCCAAAATTATATTATTAAATTATATTTAAGTTTTTTTTAATTATACGTTTTGTTTTGTAATTGTAGCCATTTTTTTATCCATTTAATAAACTTATTTGAAATGTGAACAAGCTGTAATTGGTTGAAAAACGGATAATTAGTTGGCAACAAAAGGTTTAAACAGAGCAGTTTCAAAAACTCTGGCATCTTTCCACCAAAACTTCCTCTACTTACCTTCCGTATTTAGTCCCTCTGTCCACACATTACACCCTGTTCTCACCACTAAGGGGAAATTAAGGCCATCTGAACAATGCAACCTGCCAAACATCTGCTGCAGGATTAGAATTGTGAGGTGTGTCATCCTTGTGGGAACTCATAGTAACAACAACCAATTTCAGTTAATTGCTCTGAGCCCCAGCCTCACTCAAGCATAGCTGGCCAATGCCAACAAGCCACAGGCCGAGGAGAAGCTGAGGAGCCACTGTGTGCACGATACAGCTGGTGGCTGTGCAGGCCTATCAGCCCACACGCATCTGACACATGGCTGGTAATTAGTGAGTAATTTGTAGTTGTTTATTTCTTTCAGCCCTCCCCCACCACAGGGCTATGGTATACATGAAAAAAGATAGCATGTCAAAAGACAAAGACTAATTAGATGGTGAGCTGACCTGTGAAGATAATTCTAGGGGCTTGACTGGGTGTAAGTATGGTATAGGAGAGGGTTTCAGATGGCCATTCGTTACTGAACTTCTTTCAGGGTTTTTTCCATATGTTCATCAAGTACTTCCCAGCAGAGGCTGTCATGGTGTTTAATTATTTTACTGTCTATGCCTCAATTGGGGGTTTCAGAGGAAAAAAAAGTTACATTGGTGAGGTCAAGGATTTGCAAAAATATAATGGTTTTAAGTTTAAAAACACATGGCTGCTGAGACTATGGAGAGGAACAAACACAATGCCTTGATTTTCTTAACAAGTATGTTTACAGATATTCTCCTCTGCTGTTACTTGATTTGAAATATTTAGCCTTTTTCATCCCAGGTCCATATTAAAGAGGAGCTAAAAGTAGCTCCTAATGAGCAAGGTGAACAATGGGCGTATTGGTTGTAACTTTAGAACTTTTTACCAAGAGTAATTTGCAAAAACATTTTATGCGGACACCATGCAGAGCTTTCATCTTTCTTAGGAGTTCTCATTGTAACTAAAACAGATTTCAGCAGATTCCTTCTTTGTTAAGAAGTTTTAGTTCTCTTAGCGATAGGATATATCTCTATGAACATGGGCCCTAATCAGAATTTCCTCACTTAAAATATTTCTGTTGTCAAACCACAGAGAATCTAAATTTTGAAGCTTTGAGTAAGTTTATTTAACCTGTGTACTCACACTCAATTATATGTAGCATACTGGTGTGTTGTCATGAGCTGGTGAGAATGTAACTTTTAAAGAAATATTTCCAAGAAACAGACTAAAAATGATGGTAAACTCATTAGAATGATTAGCTTTAATGAGCTTTGTTAAGGCCACTTAAGAAAATGCAACAGAGAAATTCCTTGATGAAAAATTATGATAATTTAAAATTTTCTTTTCTCATGTAATACCAGGGGCAGTTCATCTAAAATTATTTTTCTCCACTGGGACAATGGTATGAGGCATTTGGATTAAGCTCTAAGCTAACATACACAGTAACCTTAATCTTTATAAAATTAGACAAACCTTCTGAAATGCCTTCTGAAATAATAAATCAATAATGTTTGTCATATAAACTGCATCCCAGCATCAGATATACAGAACAAGCTCCTCTTAACTCCCCTTGTCCTAATGGTTGTGCACGCCACAGAGAACACTGTTTTTCTGTCCTTTACGCCGTCACTCTTTGAGAATATCAACTTTTGAGTAACAAGTCTCTGCCACACCCGACACAGGTATGGCTTATCAAAGTCAACCACACTGTTCCACCTACGTGAGTTTAAGGATGAAGATGATAAAGGTGATGGTGCCTCACATGGGTTAGGTGCTGCTGTGCTACTGGATGCTTCAGATGACCCATAGTTTCTCATGATGGCATGCACAGTGGCAAAGACCACAATGCCATAGTCCCTACGGAGACGGTCCAAAAGCTGGGCACATTTGCGAAGGTTAGCCTCTTGCCGGAGCACGCTCTCCCCGCCGGCACTACGATCCTGCCAATAAAAGGCAGAGATGCTGTCTAGGACTAGCAGGTTCAGAAAAGGTCTAGTGCTAAACCAGCCTTCGAGGTAATGGAGGCTGAGAAGCAGCTGGGCTGAGGTGTTACAGTGAACCACAAACAGCCTCTGAAGACATGCCTTCACCATCTCCTCGTCACCTTCCTCCTGCTGCCCCTCATCAGTGCTCTGCTTTTGGCAACTTTTGCTGGGGGTCCCAGCTGACTGCTGAGCCAGCCTGTTCTCTAGGATGGTCACCAGGCGGAGTGTGTCGAAGTGGAAGTCGGTATCCACAAACACAACTTCTACTTCCAGTCCCCCATGTTGTGCTGGCAGGATGCAGCGGATGATGAGGTGGTACAGCATCTCGGTTTTAGCTGTGCCTTCTGTTCCATGCAGTTCCACCACATCTCCTGCACAAACAAACCTTCACAGTTAGGCCTAATTGATAGAGTATAGCTATAGTGGTCAGTCACACTAAACTAATAATTTAAAGTAGTTAAAAGTATATCTTAAAAAGTAACACAGACTTCTGCAAGATAGCCTAGACTTGAACTTTGATAGTTATGAATGAACTAACTTTACGTAAGGCTACCTTGTGAAGGTCCAGAATCCTCTGGAAATATTTTTGGCTCAATGTTCTTCAGACATCGCCGCCCCTCAAGTCTGGCGAACAACTACAAAAACAACGTGGTTATACCTTGTGTCACAAAATTGATGTAATGTCAGCAGCAACGAATTGTAACTTGTTAATAACAGCAGATGTTCAATCAGGATCGACACAACAGCAGTGTGTTAACAGTAAGTTAACGTTAGGCTAGTAGCAAAAATAAATAAAAGTGTAGCCCTGTGATATTTCAAAGTTATTGTGTCAATCATAGAGCTAATTTCGATTAGCACAAATAGGTGGAAATAACTATGATCGCCCTACCTGAACACCAGTTTCAGACATGTTGACATTTCTTGTCGTTCAACTTCTTCTTCTTCTTCTTTGATTTTTTTATGGCGGGTTACGCATCATCGGCGCATACCGCCCCCTACTGGTACAAGGGGGATTCTGTTGGAGATTCTGTGGAGTTGCTATATTCGGGCATAGAGCCCTGTTGATTTGAGGTATTTCATTAGCTTCCCAGTATTAGACCCGACTCTCAGCACCGCTACCAGATTGAACTCAGTGCCGGTATCACCATCACTTTGCAGCTCTGCTACCCATTGGGCTCTCTCACTAAGATGCTTAGGACATTCAAATAAAACATGTTCTATGGTTTCTGCTTCATTCACACACCATGAACAGTTCCCTGACGCCCTTCGTCCTACCCTGAACTG
>JAGFZM010000105.1:180581-201194 GCA_017657215.1 Limnothrissa miodon | reverse complement strand
TAGTATCCTCTCCATCAGCTTACACATATTAGACGTGAGTGCTATGGGCCTGTAGCTGGTTGCCTTTGATGGGTTGTCGTTCAACTTTCTTTTTCTTCTTACTTATTAGAGGCTAGCAAGGAACGAGTGCATTATCGCCACCTTCTGAGAAGGAGTGGGTCTGGGTCTGGATCATCCTATCTACTTAAAAAGTGATACCATTTTTTATTATTCATATATTCATACATTTTCATTTTTTCGAGAAAAGCAAGACATAAGAAATAGTTCTTTTGGTTGTCTTTGTAATACTTCACTACGTATTAAGGGCATTTCCTAAGGTTCAAAATACCTGGAAAACTTTTTTTCATACTTGGAGCATATTTAGTAGACATCCTAACATGCTCTGTTGTTTCTTGAATGTTACATTCACCACGTTTAGGCTACCATCAACATTCATAGGACAACGAATTGAAGTAGGCCTAGGCTACCTGTTCAATTCTGTTGCCAAACCTCATTCTAGAAATACATGCTTTTTTTTCGTAAGAGAATGTTGTAATGTTCAGTCCAATTTAGAAAAAAGTTACAACAGTACCATCTACTGGTGAGAATGGCTAATTTTGAAATCTCAAGGACACAGGCCTATGCATTTTCTTTTCTGTTAAACCACTATTGTTAAAAAAAAAAATAAGAAAAAACAAAAAATATATATATATATATATATATATATATATATATATGTTTTCAGTATCACTATGACACTATGATTAAACTAGGGGATTCATTTACTTAATGTAGTCTTAATGGTACTTAATGGTCACTTTCGGTACCTCTCATTATGCTTTCCAGAACCGAAATGCTTTAAACATTCTGCGCACTTCAGAGGCACGGGCATGGTAAACTAGAAAGCTTTCCGGAGCGGTTCTATTTTTTCCGCGTTTCCTTTTGACTCGGGAAGTACTCACACTGTCATCTGGAGTGGAGACCTAACGGTGCGCACGTTAGCAGCCTGGTGGGCGCAGCCAGTTTTTCAGCGAGGTTTGTAAATTACTGCTAAACTATGTACTTGTGCTAACATTATCTTCTAACGCGTAATCATTTCGCAACACGTGCGCCAAGGCAAATGTATGAATGGTCTGTTTTAGGCGATTGTAGCAGCATCGTCAGCATGGCAGTGCCCCTACCTCCCTGTGTGATTGACTGTGGGACGGGGTAAGTTTGTTTATCTCACGGAGCATGTCCTCTGCGGCATACTCAAAACTGTTATACGGTAAAGAAATGAATAGAAACAGTCTTGGCAATAAACTGAACACATTTTCCTGCTGAACAAGACATGAGGGATATAAAGAAGTAGCCTACCAAAATCTACTATAGGCCTACTGAATCACTGTCAGTGCAGTGCAAATTTAAAATAATTTGGTCCTTTTTATTCTTATTATTTACTGTATTGTTTTACATTTCTATCGTTAGGCTACATCTTATCAACTGTCATTGGCACATTTCCATAATAGGAAAATAGGTCATGGTGCCTGTCACTGTGCTAGATTTTTACAGTGTTCTATCAATTTTATTATTTTTCTACTGTAATGTTGTCAACAAAATAAAAAAGCAAATAGTAATGAAAATACAACGTAATATTACGTTGATAAATGATAAAAAAAAGATCTGAGATTAAAATAACCTCTTTAAAGTTTTTTTTTTTTTTTTCAAAAAGAATCTAACAAGATGGATAATTGACTTATTGACACTTCATGGAAGAGGCACTTTTAGAAACACTTGCTCATACTGTATGTTGTTTTGCATTAGATTTTATCAAATTAACACCTTCGTAATGAGTTGCTATCCATGTTTTTTACAGGTACACCAAGATTGGATATGCTGGCAACACAGAGCCACAGTTTATTATGCCATCGTGTGAGTACAACTTAATTTAAATCAGTCTATGTTTTTTTCAGACTGACTGCAAGTTGTTGACGCTCTGACAACTTGGTGAACTCCAAAAGGGATATGAATAGATTTACGATGGAATATCTGCATTGTTTTTTTTTTTTTTAATTTAGTTTGTTTATTTAGTCTGAGGTATCAATGGCATCTTAAAGCATCTCTAAGTATCTTTTACATTTCACACATATTTTTATTCATTAAATCAGTCAGGTAACCTTGAACGAAGAAGTATAGGTGTGTCTGCGCTTGTGTCTGCTCTGTCACAGTCTCAAATGGTTTTAGTTCTTTCATCTGATGGATTCATTAAAGGCGCTCTAAGCGATGCTGTTTCACGTCACTTCTTGTTGACGTTCGAAGTATTGTCAAACAAAACGGACGATAGCTCCAGAGAGGGTTCAAGCGTTATAAGTTAGCTTACTCCTCCCCCTCCCTCCCATGCCTCCCGAAAGACTCATGAACCTTGTCGTTTATTGGCTGGAACACTGTTATGTTTTGTTTTCGTTTGTTATGCTAGGTTTGCCCACTGTGTTATGTTGCCGTTTGTGGAGCCTGGGCTGGACCGCGTTTTTTTACAGTGTGTTCAGGGGACAGGCAGCTAGCAGATTGTGAGGAGATGTTTGTTGTATGTAACAACACATGTTTTAGTCCTAAAAACGTGTCACATCGCTTAGAGCACCTTTAATTCAGTGATGGCTTCATTGGCACAATCCATTTTCTCTCAACAACAGAAAGGTATAAACATGAGATTGATTCCTGTGCTCTATAGCAGGTTTGATGTGGTGTGTCCCCAGGCATAGCTATCAGAGAGACAGCCAGTGTGGGAGACCAGGCCCAGAGAAGGCTCATGAAAGGTGTGGATGATCTGGACTTCTTCATTGGAGATGAGGCCATAGACAAGCCCAACTATGCAACAAAGGTAACAGGTTAAAAAATGTTACCTGGAAGGTTACTGCTGCATGTTCAGTTGCTTAGGTGTGTGTGTCTAAAAAGCAAGCAGATTTCATTTCCATACTTTGTGTTTTGGGTGGTTTTATGGTTTGTAATCAGTGTGACTGTATATTACACATACGCCCACTGTACCATCAGTGTGAATAATAAGTGACTCACATCTTCAGTTCCACCCTCTCTTTGAGCACCACAGGATACAATTTTAATTGAAACTCAGACTTTAGGTTCAGTTTCTTTTCCATTTATGATTCATTTATATGATGCCATGTCTAGCAGCACTGGTGGGTTTGAGATAATCTTGTGATTCTCTGTGCTAATTCAATTGTTGATACAGGAAATTATTTGATGAAGTTAAATAATTACTATGATGATGTAAAATGCATCTTTCAAGTTTTTCATGTAAGTTATACAGTCCAAAATAGGAAATGCTGGATGTGACAGAAAGGTCAGTTTTCTGTAGAATTGGCCAATTAGTGTTTTCACTTTAGACATAGTCCCTCCCTTGCTGTAATTATGTTGTGTTGTGAAAGTGGCCCATCAGGCATGGCATCATTGAAGACTGGGATTTGATGGAGAAGTTCATGGAACAAGTCATCTTCAAGTACCTACGGGCTGAACCAGAAGACCATAACTTCCTCATGGTGAGGAACAGTTGGAGCTGAGGCGGTGGTCTACTGTCAGGTTATTGGATAAGGATGTTTGTATTTTATTTTGTCTGGGCTATTGTGGCTGATGTTTTTGTGCTTTCTTCAGCACAGACCTTTAGTATTACAGATAGGAATGTAGGACCTAATAATGTAGAAGTGTGTTTTGACGCTTCAGAATGGAACAAACAATGCAGCACTTATTACTGATTCTTCTTCAATAATGAAAATCCAGCGATGCATCATTTTCTTTAAAGCACTGATTATTATTGTTGCCACCAGAAAAGGAAACAGGGCTGTTGACTAAAAATGTGTCTGAATGCATATGCATGTATTAATAGATTGGTGGTTTCACCCATCTGGCTAGATCATTCCTTAGTGCTACTCCTGTGCTATGCTAAGATGCATGATGTGTACTTGTACAGGAAAATGCACTGATAATACATGCCTGTACTATGAATCCAGCTGTAAACTTATCACTGCATCTTATGTGTGGGATAATCAGAAACACACAATGTAGCATGCCTGGGATTCCTGTTATCATGGCATGATTGTTTTCATTGTTTTTAGACAAATTGGGTTTTCCTCTTAAAACTATAAGAATAGATACCCAGTCCCAGTGCAGTTAGAGTTGACAAACTGGGCAGTAATTACATGGTATTACCTTGAGCCCTGTTACCCTGTTGCAGTAATGGCACTGACCACATCTGAGGGTTGGATGTTTTTGTATCCCTTTCAGACAGAGCCTCCCCTCAATACCCCTGAAAACAGAGAGTATTTGGCAGAGATAATGTTTGAGACCTTCAATGTGCCCGGACTGTACATAGCAGTGCAGGTATGTATGCATCTCATAAAAAAGTGTTGTGGGGGGGGGGTTCCATAAAAAATGTCTTGGTCTTAAAACCACTCAGGGAAATAGCCTCTAATTCAGCTTTATGCTATAAAACCTGTTTATGTTGTAAAATTTACTCATAAAAGCTGTTTAGGAAAGAAAGACTTGAGTCAAATTTCCCAAAGCTGTAGGGAAGAAAATGGAAAACATAAGTGAATTAAATTTAGTTTGAAATATTCCCAATGCTTTTGATGGCACATCCATTTTAAAATATCATGTTTTTTCCCAGGCAGTGCTTGCTCTGGCAGCCTCATGGACATCGCGGCAGGTCGGAGAGCGAACGCTGACGGGCATAGTGATCGACAGTGGAGATGGAGTCACACATGCCATCCCAGTGGTGAGACAAATACTCTGCCCTGCCTTTTAATCCTTGGTGTGTTAGAGTGCTTCTCCGGATGACATACAGATACAATATGACTGTCAAGAGGTCAGGTCAGTTGGGCCTGCAGCTGTGTCTTCCTGTAGTCATGAACAGTGACAACACCAACCTCTTTACAGGGGCCAGACTCTTTGTTGCTTCTCACACAGTAGTGTTTCCAACATTTGGTGACACGTTGCTTTTGTTTTAGACAGAAGAGCCACATGAGCCTGACCTAAACATGACATAACATATATTGTGAACATGAAATGACTGAATATTTCTAAATATTTACTACCCATCATTTGTAATGCAAATTTGACAGTCAGACATTGACAGGGGGTCAGTAAAAAATACACTTATTGACAACAGTCATAAACATTTTGAAGCATCATTACAGGTTCATGATGCATGTTATGCCATGTTAATGACAGGTTCAAGTCACTCTTCTGTTAAAAAACCTTGAGTAAAATGTTACCAAACATTTCAACAGGATTTTAACACATACAAGTATGAGTGGGTAGGTTGCCCAAAGATCAACATGCAAAAAGTTCTCTGCATCACATTTGCATCTCAATGCAAATCTCCATGAGGAAGTCTCTCGTTCCACAGAAAAGGGATTGACTATCAGGTGACCAGCATCAGTAGTGAACTCTGCATATGTATTTATATGGACTATGGTGTAAGAAATTAGCACATGTAAACTGCAATGTTCTAATAAGAATGCAGTGTTGCAATTTTTTCAGAAACATGTTACAAAGGGACAAACATGTTTTTTTCTATTTATAAGTTATTGTATGCATACACTTACACTTATTGTATTGATAGTCATTTTAGATTACTTAATGAATACAGGAGACCAGACCAACACTCTGATGTCGAATCAAGGAGTAGATTTATTCCAACAGGAGAGAGGCAGATACAGAGTGACATGCAGCATCTGTGATCTAAGCATCTCTGATGAGAGACATGAAGAACCAAAGCTTAAGTAAAGCAAGATAAGAGTAGTCATGCGATTCATACCCACCCCAGCTTCTGGGGCAACATGACCCAGGGCCATGAATTGAACAGATAGAAAAGTAGCCTATGTGGCGCCATATCCCACATACCTTGCATATGACTATCATATCATATCGGTACAAAAAATGTCACCATGCCCTAGTTGACATAGAATATTCACTCTCTCTCAGTATGCATGCAAAATGGACAGTTTACTGTGATACTGTGTTACTGTGATACTGTGTGGTCATGGAGACACTCCACAAATTGTCAATAGTCATGGAGACACTGCGCAAATGGTCAATCAAAGCTGCTGTCCTCTGCTCACATATGGCTACCAGAGTGCAGTGGAGCGGCTGGCTGTGTGAGTATAAACCTCTGCCCTGTGCTTCACAGATGTTAGAGAGAAACATGTTCATATAGAAGGCTTATAAGAGTAGCTCTGATAGTTCTGTAGAGCCCTGAGTAGCAGTTATTTAGCTTACTCCTTTTTAACCATGACCAGATATTTAGTGTTTATCCTTTACGTTTTTGCTGAAAAACACTAAAGCTGTTGTGAGTTGTAGTTAGTTTGTGCTAAATTCGCAGCCTCTGTGTCCTCAGGTAGCAGTGGTATATGTGTGCGTCTACTGCAAGGATCCTGGTGTTGCGTGCTCCCCCTGTATAAATGGATGATTACTCTAAAGAGTTCACAGACGAGTGTGTGGGGGGGGCATTAGAGAGCTGCTAACCTTTATGTTATTTATTTATATGCAGAGCACTGATATGCCACTCAAATATGCAGATGGTGTGCATGTTTTAGTTACCCTATGCATCCGTGCGTATAGTGTGTGTGTGTGTGTGTGTGTGTGTGTGTGCGTGCACGTGTGCGAGAGTGTTTATTTATATCACCCTGTGCATACATATGTGGTTGCTCACCTGCAGGCAGAGGGCTATGTAATTGGCAGCTGTATAAAGCACATCCCCATCGCAGGCAGAGACATCACTTTCTTCATCCAGCAACTACTGCGGGAGCGAGAGGTGGGCATCCCCCCTGAGCAGTCACTGGAGACCGCTAAAGCTGTGAAGGTGGGCCTCTTACCTTGACACACACACACTCGTTCTCTCCTCTGCTTGTTCATTCTTGTATTCATCCGTCTTCACTGCTCTCTCTCTCTAAATACACCTCGCTCTCCCCCTGCTACCCTGTGACCTTTCCCTCTCTCCCAGAGTCGACTCGAGTGAATTGGGATTTTTACACACTTGGCAGTGAATTTTTATATGGCTCACCCCGTGTCCCACACTTAGCAGGATACAGCTCCACAGCGCTCCTTTGGCACAACTCTTGAGAAAGCTCACTGGGCTATTTTTATCGTTCTCTTTTTTTGTGCTTATCTTTTTTCACAATTCCACTTTCTTTTCTCCTTTACTCTTCTCTACCTTGTTCCTCCATTGCTCCACTGCATATGGCACTCTCAGCATTACTCCTCCTTTGCATCTTTCCCCTTTTTTGGCTCTTCATTTCTGCCATTTGTGCTTTTTTAAAGTTTCTCTTCGCTATCTCTGAGACTCTAAAATCTCATATGCACACACAGACATGGAAACACAGACCACAGACCCCCCCCCTCTCTCTCTCTTACGCTTTCTCTCCGCCTTCTCTGTCTGTCTCAGAGATAATAAGCTTTGTGGCTGTCTCTCTTACAATCCTTGTAATAGTGATTTTATCAGAGAGTGCCTGTGCAAAGATTACAGCAATATATTTTAATAATGCCAGCATCTCCCGTCCCTACCGGGAAGGAATCAGATATGTGAATGATGATAAGCTCTGTGCGTACACCTAGGCTTTACACGCCTGACCGCACCACACTGCCTGCTCAGTCTCTTAGTCTGTCTGCCTTCCTTCCTTCTCCAGCTGTCTGGGTGCTCTCTTGTCCTCAGTCAGAAACACTGTTGTTTTGAAAGCCCAACTGGCACAAATAAGCATGTGAGTGGTGAAATTTACAGTAGGGGAGCCACCTGACATTGAAACAGACATGCATATTTGTCAGAAGGATGGAAGTTGACTAAAATGTTATTCTAAAACTCTTCAAATCCTTTCCCCAGGAGTGCTAGAATTAGTAGCTTGTTCTATTGCCGCAATGACATAATAAAGTTAGAGGTGAACACTTTCACTTTGATGTTTAAAGCCATTCCAATGACCTCCCAATGGCCCTGGTCCTGGTTTATGTTTAAGTAGTGTTTCCTTGTCTTCTCCTACCTTGCTTGAGGGAATTTGACAGCTACAAGTAGGTTTCATTATGCCATTGACCGCATCACCTGCAGAAATAGCACTGTCACGCTAACACACTAACCCGTTACGAGTTAACCTTTTCCTCTCATTAATAATCCTCATTAGTATGTTGCTCTCTGTTATTTGAAGGAGATACAGAGTAGTAAATTGCTTTGGTACCTGGATACATCACTAGGAAATTTGAATTTGCTCTGCAGCTCTGTCTGGTCATGAGCCTTTGGAGCTCATTAACAATTTGCCCTAAATCCAAGAATCAACAATCACATCCGTCTATCTGATATAAGCAATCTCAGAGCGCCTGAGTAATCAAAGCAGATGAACAGTTTTGGAAAATAGAATTGATTTATTGATCGGTTACTGAGCTTTCCAGTGTTGTACAGAGACATTGTTGTTACTGGCTCTCAGAAATCTTAAGTCAAACACTTGTTGCTAAACTTAACATTTTCATTGATGTGTGTCCCAGGCTGGTAATTTATGCAACATCTTGTCGGCATCTTTTTAAAAGTATACAGCAAGCACACACAAAAAGCAAAGACTTCACATCTGACACAATCTATAAGAAAGAAAAAGCTGTTGGCCTGCATCAACTCTTAGCCTCTAAAACTAAACCTATACTTGTAGGAACCCTGGCCTCTCATGATTTTGACAGCACTGTGGGAAGTTTGCTTACAGCTGTCAGCTTCAGGGTGTCTTGTTCTGTTGATGAATGATGTGTTTGATGCTCTTAGGAAAGGTTCTGCTACATCTGTCCAGACATTGTAAAGGAATTCACCAAGTACGACAATGACCCTGCAAAGTGGATCAAGAAATACAAAGGAATCAACGCCATCAGCAAAAGCGAGTTCCACATAGACGTTGGATATGAGCGTTTTCTTGGACCTGAAATATTCTTCCACCCAGAGGTAACGCTGTGTTCCATAGTCTGTATAGTCCATAGTTGCAGATGCACTTTATGTAATGTGATATTCTCACATAGTTCACTGAAAGGCCAAACTTTATTTCCTCAGGATTTGTCAGTTTATCAAGAACACTTTTTCTAGGCATCGTGACATTTATTTTATTTGAATAATTTTTATGTATTTATCCGTGTTGTCCCTCAGTTTGCCAACCCAGATTTCATGCAGCCCATTTCAGATGTGGTGGATGAGGTGATCCAGAACTGTCCCATTGATGTGCGGAGACCTCTATACAAAGTAAAGGCGCTTTTTTTCACCCAGGATGTCATTCTTTTTCCTCCATTAGAATCCGTGCTTTATAGACCTAGAAGGTGTATTGAGCATGATGATTCAGATTCTGTACACACTAAGAGCAACGCTAAGTGTTTTTAGCTGCCGAGGTCAAGGAGGCATATTTGCATTATGTGCACTACTATATGTGCATACAGTGCATCATCAATGTGTCCTTTGTCCCATATGTTCAATTTAGTCTCTAACAGAAGGCTTTGTAGGATGACTAAGTGTTGATATGTGAATGAAAAAGCTATGTTCCATCAGATGATCCTTTTTGTGGTAAAGATAAAGGTAGCTGGGAAAAGACTCAAGGCCCTTAGTGTAGTGGGATACTTGAGCTGTTCAAGTGGCCTGATTTTGGCCTGTTGTGCAAATGATCTCCACCAGGGGTCATTGTTGAGCTATGGTTTTGGAGCAAGCTGAGCTGTACCCTGTGCAGAATAGCTTAGTGCTGTGTGTGTGTGTGTGCGTGTGTGTGTGTGTGTGTGTGTGTGAATAAAAGTCGTTCATATAATGCCAATGAATCATGCAACACCTCTTGTTATCTGCTGCTCTTGCTTGCAGTTGACCTTGTGAAATCACAGAGAAATTTGAACTTTCGCTCCATTCATGAAAGTAATATCAGAAGTTGCCTACAGTTCTTTGTTGTATTTGAGGAGTCAAGAAGAGCTTCTGAAGTGCTGAAATTTGAGACCTCTCTGAAACTTTTGTCGTTCAGACTGGGGTGTATAGCAGATGTTGCATTGACATGTTATTTGCCACTGTAGATATGAGGGCTTCTCTGCAAGATGGATCACCCATCATTCATACATTTGATTTGCACATTCCCAATTATCATGCAGGGGCAATCTCATTCTGTCACCAATATTCAGATTTATGCTGCTCATTTGACCCTGGACAAATGGCCACACTCTGAAAGTTAAAGGCATGCAAAGCAGATATCGTATTCGAATACAAACTAATGCAGAGCAGGGACTATATGGCTGCATAGTTTCAAAATATAAATCATAAATATGAGGCTCACCATATACTAGTTAACCTTGCCCAAAGACATGTGCTGCTGTTGTGACTGAACTTTATTGTAGATTTGTACATTTACAAAGTTCTGTCATACATTTTTGGGAGTTATGATATCTTGACTTGGAAACGGCCTAAAAAGGAGTTTTATCTTTTCTCTGTAAATGATCAGTCATCTGCTATTTCTCCATACAAGAGTCAGTCATGAATTGGTTTTGTTAGAAGAGCATATTGTTGATAATTACTCAATCCTGTTGCCATTCCCACTGGATCTGCAAGTCTGACAAAAACAGTAGAGTGGTCACTCTGTTCTACAAAATTAGTGTGTAAAGTTCCCTCCGTTCAACGTATGGAAATGATATTCTACAATTTGCATTTCAAATCACATTTTTCCTTGTCCTTTCTCTCTTCTTCTCAGAGACATAATTAGCTTTTGAAGATAAGAGACAGAGTAAAGCTCATTTGTCTCGTTTCTGTTACAGCAGGCCATGGTTGTAGCATTAAATATTTTCATCTTCATCTTCTTGTGATCAACATCATTCCCGCTTTGGCAGTGGACTTTGGCCATTCCAAGGATGTGGTAAAATGGCAAACCTAATGAGGTTAAACTAGAGGTAGTGATAGTTGATAAGAGCCAGGAGTCTGGAGAATTAATAAAGCCCCCAGCCCCCATGGTGTCTATTCAGCCGTGGTTACTATTCTCCAACCTTTTCTTTGAGATATCTTGTTAATAACTGACTAAGGAAAACAAAACAATGAAAACACTGTACTGCCCATTGGTAAATAAAGTCCTCATAGGTACATCTCTGTTTTCCTTACAAATGAATGCACCAAAGACAAAAACTTCTAGTTAGCAAGTTTATATTTTTCTTGTTCAACATTCATAGATGCATACAAACATACATACATAAATACATACATACATATATACACCTATCGCCCCCACCCTAGTCTCCAGAGTGTGAAATGAATGCCTCTCATCTGCAGAGAAATGAGCTGGCAGTGCGCTCCACCTTACCTCTAATCTCCACTGCTGACACTGATAATAAACGGATAGCTGTCTGGATGGATGGATGGACAGGGAAATAGATATGAAGGAATGATTTTTGCTTTTCTGAACTGTGACATTTATTTTTTTTTATTTCCACCCCTTCCCCCGAATATCTTCCACACCAGACAGCGGCATGCCTCTGCCTAGTCTAAACAAGAGGATTTATCTCTCACCAAGTTCGTTAACTAGGGATTGACCTGCTGACTACGCTTTGATGACATGGGGATATGCATGAGATCCCTTGTTATCACAGACCGATCGATGCCTCTCTCGGGTCACCAAAAGGGCCTCTCTGTTTCTCTCCCAGCACACTCCTGTAATTACGCCAGGCGTCAGCAGAACGTTTTCTCCACAGGGCAAATAGCAGCATATTCAGAGGCAGGGGCAGTGGACCTTTCTTCAAAGCAGCGCAGGACAGACAGGAATCTTTCCTGGCTGCGGTGCAGATGCAAGAAATGTAGTAGGCCAAAAAGATTGGATTTATTAGTAGTCGTGGACTTTTGAAGGATTTATTTGCTTTTGAGGCCGTGACATAACCCGTTTTTCATTTTATTAGGCTGTCATTGGAGAGCAGGTCTGTGTTAAGTTGTTTGTAAAGCTCAGGTGTTGTGCAGGTGCAGACATTAGGGCAGGTCCTTGGGTGCCTTTGTGTAGTACCTCTGCTTGGTGCCAGTTCCATGTCATGTCTCTGAACTTCTCAGTGTGGACTTGGACTTCTTTGATTTTATGATTTGTGCAGGAGGAAATGTGCCTCATGCAGGGAGTAAACAACTGATAATAAAAGTATCTTTTCAATTATGTATTCCACTTGCTGTAATGCACATGCAAAATCCATGGCCACCCGTACACACAGTTTTAAATTGAATCAATGAAGTATCTGCTTCCTAAACACAGCGGTGAACAGTCAGTTTGTTTGTTGACTAAATATTTGATGTATTTAATAAACATCAAAAGCTACAGGAATCAATTCAGTGGGACATGGAAATACATAGAGAATGTGTCCAAACATGAACTCAGCTTTGACGTTTATCTGGTTTCATCAAGGTCACACACACACACATTCAGCATTCGTCATGATTGCATCAGTAAATAACTTCTATTTTCAGAATCTGCCCCTAGTGTGGAATCCATTAAGTTGTTAACAAGTGAAATATTAATAGCTGTTAGGTTAAGTGAAGAAATAAAAATGTAATGTGTTAAAGTGTTTGAGTGAAGATATTCATAGTGTGTTGCATGGTTCAGTATGACAGTGAATGGGAAAAAAGGCATGGTTTTTACCCTGCGTGTTACTGTGAATGTCTGATGTGTCATAATGTCTGGCGTTACTATGGGCTTGTTTGAAAAAGCTGACATGTCTAACTGAACAGCTTTCAATCTGCTTGAATGAAATAGAAATTAGTTTTATTTTTTCACACATGCCTCACGCAGCAAAGCGCTGTCTCCATGGACTTTAAAGGAGTGTTGCCGGTCCATGCATTAGTCCGTTTGTAGCTTCTAGATCTAGAAGATTCTAGAGCGCTCTGCAGTCCCTGTATGAATGAGGCCTTACATGTGTGCATTCTACGTTTGCAGAACATCGTTCTCTCGGGAGGTTCCACCATGTTCCGTGACTTTGGCCGACGTCTCCAGCGGGACCTAAAGCGTGTGGTAGATGCCCGTTTGCGCCTGAGCGAGGAACTCAGTGGAGGGAGGATAAAGGTCAGAGGTTAACTTGCTCAACATGATTTGGGTCAGTGGTCAGGTCAGGGATTCAAATGGATAAAAAAAATAAGATGCCTGTTGTTTCATAATTGCATATTTGTTTGCTTGACAAAGTTGTGTTTGGTAATGCACAAGAACCTTAGTCAAACAAGGAAACAAAGAAGAAAATGCTAAATAAACATTATGTTGCAATTGCCAGGATAGATGCGTCTCTTTTTAAATATGCATTTCTCCAAGAGCTTCTCATACTTCCATGAATTTACTTTAAATGGTATGCTGAATGAGGGATTAAGATAACCCTGTAGAAAATGCGTGCACACACACACACACACACACACACACACACACTAATGCATGCCAAAATATAGTTACCATCCAGAGAAGGGCATGGCTGTCAGCTGTGTCTACCTAGCCTTTTGACAGAAGGGAAACTAATGAGAGTGGTTTAGATGGGGCACTGATACTGCAAGTGTGTGTGTGTGTGTGGTGTTTTTGTGTTCAGTCGAGCATACATTTTGTGAAACCACAAGTATTTGTGCCTTGGAGTGTCTTGTTTTTTTTTTTTTGGAGAGTGAGTCTGGGTTAGGCACTGCGCTTCAGCTGACCCCAGGAGGCTGCGTGCTGACACATGGCAGAGGGGCCAGGGTGGTCAGAGTGGTGCTGTTTACCGACCTCTCTTTCCCTTCTCCTCTCCTCAGCCCAAGCCCTTAGAGGTGCAGGTCATCACCCATCACATGCAGAGATACGCTGTGTGGTTCGGTGGATCCATGCTAGCTTCAACGGTAGGTAGTGCAAACACAGATGGACACATTTTCTCCACTGGCCTCTTTCTCTCTATTTCATAGGCTACCAGCCAGGAGATGTCTGTTTTTTTAGTAAATAAAGCAAATTTTGTTTGGATAAGCCTAGAGGCATCCAACATATTAGTTGATGAAATGTAGATGTGTTTTGAATATATTGCTCATGTATTAAGCAGATTAGTTCCAATTCCTTTTTAAAATGAGAAATCAAACACTGCATACTTGATGCTGAATGTGCTCAGAGTACTTGTACATCATCTGAGAGTAGTTTAGATTCTGTGAGCACATAATTTATTTGTGAATGCTAATTCAGATCTATCTGTTAGCTGCACTCTTTTCCTGTTCTTAATTCGTACAGCCGGAGTTTTTCCAAGTCTGCCACTCTAAGAAGGACTACGAGGAGCACGGCCCCAGCATCTGTCGCCACAACCCAGTCTTTGGCATAATGTCCTAATGCTGGACGGCCTCCAGACCCACCCTTCTTTTTCTCCTGCCCGAGACCCGCATCCAGTCATCCATGCCCCGTTCCAAACTTTGAGTGTCTTCGCGAGCACTCTGGAGTGAAAGCTGCACACTTGATCCCACTACGGAGTGAGAATGAGCTTCAAAGCTTTGAACAAGCAGCGAATGATTTGTCAGATTCACATTCAGTGTCGGGCAGTAGCAGAGGTAGCACACACCGAATGTTCAATTTTCCAAATGCAACTTCAAAGGCAGAGAAAGAAAAGGAGACAAAACACAAGCAAACAAAGCAGACACACACTCACAAAAAAAAATCCTGCGACTGATGAATATAAAGTACTGCAGGTGAAGCCATGCAATGATGACTGTTTGATGACTTGCATTAAATTAGTTTCTGTGTTACATGCGCCCAGCATAAAGGTTAGCTTCCGATCCCAGTCTGCACGAGATTGTATTAAAAGACACAGTTTGCTTGAAATGTAGCACTACCTGACGTATGAATGAATAGAATGTCATGCTTTGAAATTGTACATACAAGAAATAGAGACATAAACATATATATTGTATGGCAAATTATCTTCAGATTAGTTTATATTTGTATGAAAGTAATATAGTTTATCAGAATTTGGGTGGGGGAAGAGGGTACACTTACTTGAAACAGAGTATATTCACTACAGAGAATTGATGTATAGTGAGAGTAAATTTAAATCTATTTATTGAATTATTTTTGTCCAGCTCAAATTGGAAAGAAAAAAGACTTGTATGTCGATTATTTATCACCTGTTTGTTTTACTTATTTTACCTTGTTTGAATGGTAGACAAATATCCCAACGCCTGGAATTGTAGAGCTTGGATTTGCCTGTGACTCAACTGGAAGCTGTTGCGCAGAGCAGAGGGAAATAAAGTCACTTCCCAACTGCAGTCTTGCATTGTTTTCCTGGGCCAGCCAACCGCCAGTTAGTATGCTGCACCAATCAATAAGACACTCCTTCCTCGATCCTCGATCCTTCACCTACATAAGCATATGCCTTAGCATAGTCCTGATTTGCTTTGTGTGAAAGCTCTCTCTCTCTCTCACTCTCTCTCTCTATCTATCTATCCATCTATCTATCTCTCTCATTCTCTCTCTCTCTTATACAGCAGTACACACACACATATAAACACACAGACACACACAGTTACACTCTTTCTCTCTACCTAGCTAAGGTTAAAAGTGAGATTCCACTATCTTGTACCCGTGCAGCACCTTGGCTGGTTTAGTGGGTCTGGGTTAAATCCCAGAGCCCAGGCTGCCTCTCAGGGATCAGTGCTCTCACCGGGTTACTCCAGCAGAGCCTGGGCCCGCCCCGTAATCCCAGCCCTCCATACGCACACCATCCGCCCCTTGCTTGCTCCGCAGCTTTGATGGAGATCACACCCCTGGGACAGTCTCGGAGTGCTTATCTCCTATCACCCTATTCCTGTCCGCCGTTGCCCCCTCCCTCCACCCCTCGCACCCCCTCCACGCTAAGCACCCCTCTGGAGTTGGGCTCCTTCTTCATCGCAGTGCCTTTTATTTCGTTCGTCTCACTTTAGAATGTACGGCCTGAAAATGGCTGTGCACGCTACAGATGTGTCCCGTCCCTGGCTTTAATTAGATTCCTCCTATCACTGTTAATAGAATCTCTTGCCCAGGCTTTCATTATCTCTATAACGTGTAGGTGTTGCTGAATTATCTTGCTCCCCGGAAGCCTAACATGTTTTAATGATCATTATCTTGAATATTTCGTGCCTTCAATTTGGCAGCTCTCTGACCCCCTGTGCAAACGTGTGAGAGTAATAAGGCATAATGAGGAAGCTAAATCAATGGCGTTTTGTGACTAAACGTGTTGTGTAGGTTGGTAGGGAATTCTTTTGACTTTTTGTCACATCCATAATGCCAATAGAATGTCCTATTTTTATGATGTGAACGAGGTGGAAATTTCTAGATTTGGTGCATTGGGGTGTAGAGGCTACTTGGGAATTAGGTGAAATATTTAAAATAATTGTTATGACTACTAATTTTGCATAACATGGGATTGGGCAGTTCAAATTTATAAATGAGGTTTAAGAAATGGAGCTGGCATAACTCAACTCAGTGTGCCAATGTGGTAAAAAATTGTCAGGAAAATTATGTTTTTTATTCTTTTATATCTCTTAAGATCATACCCCTGTGGATTTATTCTTAGGGTAAAAATGTACTTCCTACTTCTTATACTTTTCCGCACTTTCTGTTGATTGGGATTAACTGTGACAAGTGTTTCTGTGAAATCTTGTGCTTGAGCGAGATACACAGACATCATAGTCTAGCTCAGAAAAAAAGAAACACCTACGGACGAAAATAAATTTGACCGATTAAATATAGCTTGTGAAAAAAAGCCAGACTGTGGGATGACAAAAAACATCTTTAAATATCATAAGATAAATGTAAAGGCCTACGGTTTGTGTCTGCATGCTGTGCGGTTTTTTTTTTTTAGCATTATGTACATTGTGAAGTCTGAAACTTAGTATCTTTAGGCATCCTCATCTCGATTCTTGATCCATAGCCGTACACATTCTCAAAATGCATGCAACACGACAGCAACATTGTGAGAACATTGTTACTGTGTGGTTGCATCATGTCAGCTTAATGTGATCTGATCAAGGCCCAGGCATGGGGCAGCATTTTTAGAAAGCGTCTACTGTGCTGAAATACCTTTCCCTTCTCTCGTCTGTGACAGGCAGGCCTCGGGCGGCGTCTCCTTTGGTCTCCCCAAGAGCTCACTATAACCTGATGTCATCTGAGAGGTGTGGTGGGGGGGGGGGGGGGCAGTTGGAGGTGGAGATGTGTGTGTGGGGGGGTAGGGGGCAGACTTTTCTGAAATCGCAGCCTCTTTCCTCTGAGAAGAAAAGACAACTGACCACCCACCAGCACAGTCACATTCAAATTCAGAGCTGTCAAGGATACAGCACCCAACCTTTTATCTCTCTGGGATATAGGATGTCAGGATATGCTGCATTTAAGAAGATTTGAAAAGCTACTGGTAGAAAAATGCTGGTGATCTCTACCACAGAGACAGACATAGCCACAGTCAGGACCCATATGCACAGGAATTTGATATGAAAGGTTCACAGTTATGTAGAGGGAAATGTTTGAGAATGCTGCCCTTAAGATCCTTAGGTTTCACAGTTTAATGGGTGAGTTTAAAGCACATCTAGTCTAGTCATCGAGTCTAGCTGCTATGACAGATTTTTAAACCATTTGAGGTGCCATCATGCGGGAAGCCTTAAAAAAACTGCTCTCTTTAAAAAGAAGCCTTTAGCCTTGCCTTCGTAAGTCCCCGGCTCTAGTCCCATCACAACCATCAGGTCACTCCATCATCTCCATATCACCTTCAATCAAAGAAGCATTGGCATTGATTTGCATGTTTGTATTGGTTTTATTCCTCACATAAGTTTTTTTTCCCTAACCTTCCCTTGCTTAACTTTGTCCTCCTTTTTAGGTCTCTCATTTTAATATTTCTCCATTTACTGCAAACACAGACGGTCCTGGGGGAGTCATCGCTAAAGGGGGCTTCTTGCAGAGTGTCACCTCAGGGCTGGCGCTTGTATCTAATTAGCTCATAATCTCATCTCGCAAAACCCCATCACTGCAAACCTGAGCCCAGCAGAGAGAGACAAACAGAGTCTGGGGGAATTTACATAGCCAGAGAGAAGATCTGAAAGGGTGATTTTATAGTTCTGGAGAAGTATGAAAAAAGATGTGAAAGCTGGTAGCTTCATGGATGTAACTGAAAATGGCTTTTTCCTTGGTCGTGTAGTGGATGTGAGCTTAGCAGTTTTCCATCTAAGCAATAAAATGATCTAGTTTGAAAGCTGGGTGAGAGCTGTATTATTTGGGTGGGGGATCAAAGGGATACCAGATTGCTGAGTTCTCCAGCTCAACAAGGTTTCTTCTCTCCGAGGAAAAAAAATCTAACTTACAAAATCCTTTTTCCTATCTCTGACCTTGTGGTAGCTGATGGACAGCTTCTTATCAGAAACATACTCTTGCTGGTTTTCAGTGATGGAGTACATCTTGTTCATCCTTGGAAAAAAGGAAACAATTGCCTGCCTTTGGGAGAGAGGCAATGGGCAGAGAGAGATGGAGGTTGAAAAAGCAAAAATTATGAACTAAAACTAGAGGGCATTTTTTTGTTGCAGAAACATTTTCTTCCCCTAAAAGTTTATTTTAATATTTACGTTGTACAGTACAGTGTAATTTGGGTGTCATATATCTGTGGTGTACCAAAAAAGTCATCATGGCTAATGAGTTCTCGTTTGCTGGGATCATTAAATGTTAGTTTCATACATTTAATTACTTTACTCATGACTTATTAAACATTTGTCTGGTTCTCAAGACCACCTATTAGAGACAATTAGAGAACATCAAGTCATATACTACACAGTCCCTGCCTGCTCTTTTAAACGTACTCCATTTGTTGATGTTGCCATCAACTGAAATGAAACCATAATGAAGCTTACAGACCATGAATGTGGTTTGGGTGATGGACGTAATTGATTTAGGTTCTTGCTGGGATGTGTCAGAGTTGGCCTTGAGCCCTCAGTTTACATCTCAATGACTAAGGTTAGATGTGCTCAAGCAACTGAGGGGTGAACGGCTATGTTTAGTCAGAGGTAATTTCCAGTGAAATGCTCATTAAGTGTTGCTTTAGGCCAAAAAAGTAAGAGTGAAAATAATCGTTATAATTATTGAATGCATGACGTATTTTAATAGATCTGTTTTTGTTTTGTTGGACATAATATGTCCAACAAAACAAAAACAGATCTATTAAAATACGTCATGAAAACGTCATAAAAACAGCTACTATATTATAGTAGCTGTTTTTAGATAATAGCTCAAACACTGTGTCATTTAAGACCATTTAAAAATCCAGACACAGATACTGTAGTCAGAATACCCTGTTTCCCAAATGCACAAGAAGTCATCCCAACGTCTTGGAGAAAATAAAGTCTCAGGATAAACTGCAAATCCCTATGCTGGAGAGGGAGAATGTTGAATTGGCTTTCTCCACCTTTGCGTTGCATTGGCTTATGGCTATGTGAAATCAATTAGTTTAAAAAATCATAACCTGTTATCAAATATTAAAATATGATTCAGTATGGAATTTACTCAATTATGCTCAATTCCAATGAATTTGATTAGTAACATTAATAAATCTATTTGCATAACCCAAGACCTGAACAAAGCAAAGAGAAAGTGGCTGTGGCTCCAATGAATAATTTATAATTAGTCCACAGATCATGCTTTGCTTTAGTGTTCAGTTGGTAAAATGGTTCAAGTGTTTTTTTCTGAGACTGAGTGCAATGGTAAGCAAAGAAGAAAAATATGTTTGATGGGTCTTGTTTAACTTTCAAACACATTCACATTAAGCAATGTGTGTGTGTGTGTGTGTGCACATGTGTGTGTTGTATTAATGACTCTTCCAACATCTGAAATAGGGCAGGCAGGAAGGACACAGAGAGGAATATGCAGATCAGGGAGGATGCAGCTACAAGGCAGCAAGTGATTTGAGTTATTTTTTTTCTCTTGCAACCTTAGCTAGTTCACATCTCTAGTGATCTACCTATTGCAGCTACACAAATGATTCCCAGCTCTATCTGTCCTTTCGGGTGACTCCACAGTGTCAACACAAATTTAGGACTGTCTGTATGGAAGAAAGAGCATCTCCAAAACCTCTCCATACCTCACCTGCGAGCGATAGACTCTTTCTGTTGCTCCTAAGGTTTCAAAAACCTGGAAGGCCAGATTAATGACCAGCTGACTGTTGATATTCATGTTGCTTGATCTCTGTAGCTTGGTCTTGCTCTTCTCAATTCAATATAAGGAAGATCAAGCCATACCCAACATGTACCCAGCTTTTGATAAAGACCTTGATTACTGCTTGCGGCAACTATTGCAATGCTGTCCCAACAAGTCTTCCGGCCTGTGCTGTGAGACCATAACAGATGATCCAGAATGTGGCCCATCTGGTTTTCAACCAGCCTATAACACTGCCCTACAAAGGCAAAGAGCAGTATGTGCATTTTTTCAAAAAAATATTTTTTTGCACAAATCAGAAGTGCAGGATCAGCTCTACAATCTGTAAAAAAAATCATGCTGATAATTTATTTATTTCCTATAAATATTAACATTTTTAGTTTGCAGTTTGTATAGAAAAGTAGAGTAAAACCAAGGCAGAGTGCAGCATGTGCCCTTACTGCAGACTGCTTTGGTTTTACTTGCCCTTACTGCAGACTGCCTTGGTTTTACTTGCCCTTACTGC
>JAGFZM010000105.1:150101-174586 GCA_017657215.1 Limnothrissa miodon | reverse complement strand
AGAGAGAGAGAGAGAGAGAGAGAGAGAGAGAGAGAGAGAGAGAAATAGTGCACAAGTATACCAGAATTACTGTTTTTATGTGTGTGTGTGTGTGTGTGTGTGTGTGTGTGTGTTTCGAGGACAGGGGTGGAGGTAGGTGTAGAGGTTTGTGTGAGATTCACTGCATAAGTATGTAGATGTAAGGAAGACGTCTATATGTCAGTTATATATGTTACTCATACAGAAACTGCCAACATTGACAGCCTACACAACTTGTCGGCTTAACAGAGGACCCCCTTTGTCCGTAATACACAACCTTTTCAGCAGGCCATGGGAAGCAGGAACATCAGACTTTTTTTGCGAGGGAAATAATGCAGAGATGTCAGATTAATGGAATATGCTCTAGGGAAAGCAGCGTGCACTGTAGATCTGACTGAAATGATTCAAAGACTTCTCACTGTCTTGTCTCATGGCCTTCTCTTTCACACACAAACTTTATCTGTAAATTCCTTTTGCATATTCCTGTGCAGAGCTGCAGAAAAGTAGAAATTCAATGTGAGTGTTTTCAGGCAATCATAAACAATGCAGCTATAATCACCTGTAAGTTTACACAAATTTGTCTCAAAACTGTAAATATAGATGATCAGAGAGATAAATGCTTTTATCATCCCATAGGAAAATCTGGAAGGGCTATTATGCGTTTTCTCCCATTTTCTCCCATACAATTTCAGATCTCTAATTATGATTGCGCAAAACATTCATTTATTACCCCAACTGTTTAGTCAGTGAATGGCCAATTATCGATAGACTGAACACATTCACTTAGGTAGTGTATGCAGAAGCCAGCACAAAGAACAGTGTCTGACAGAAAATCTAAGCTTTAAATGGCTTACATTACTTTTAAAATTTCCTTGAGTAAGTGATGGTGGTAGGGATCCAGAAAAAAGCCACAATAAGCAAACAAAAATGTTTAAACAAATCATTCCTAACATATTCTGTGTTGCTTTTTTCACGTCAAGGGGTAAGCAATAATGTTGAGCAAAACACTGGTAGAATGACGTGTATGCTAGTCCTCTCCCTTTGAGAGGGCTGCTCTAACAAACTTCAGTTCCGATAAGGAGATAAATTTGGAACAAATCTCTTGAATGATCAATAGTCATTATGCAGAGAATTCATGAAGTCTGTGTGATCTTCTTTACCAGCGGCATCGTTTGTGTTTTAAATCTTTCTCATTCTAAAGGACATACGATCCTTAATTACCACAGCACAGCAGTCATGATCCCTGGAGATATCAACCCATTACAATGTGGATATGATCTAAGCTCAGATGCAAGGGCACCAGGCGCCTGCCATATGTGAAGGTCCCCTTGGCTTGTGGCCTTTGATGACTACTACAAAGTCCTCTGATCTTCATGTCCCCTCATCGGATCCGGAAGCCCCTGTGACCCGGCACGTGTGCTCTTGCTGGCCCTCTGGATAGCCAGAGGTCAACTTGGCGCAGTGAATGAGAGCGCTGTCATTATCCAAAGAAGCGCTGAGAATTCTAATCTCCTCAACGCAGACGCTCCCTTGTCGATTGAGGTGAAACAAACTTTGCACTGTGATCATTTTAAAAGACTGCGAGAGAATTTGAATGCAAGTTCTTTCTCTCTCTCTCTCTTTCTCTCACCGCAGAGTAAAGGCTTACAAAAAGTCACTCCTGCATGAGTAATTGTGTACTATAAAGACACTTTGCCCAGTCTTACACTCATGTCACGGCTCATGTATGCCAATGTGTTATTAGTAAGATTCTGCAGGGCAGCCCATTACCATTTGCATTCCTCACGCCGTTACAAAGCCAGCGATTCACTGATGTCTGAAATCAATGAGAATGGAGAGGAGATAAGGAGCCGGCAGTGAGGGCTAAAATGAGCTTCTCTTTCCTTTGACACTCGTTTCTTATCGGCCAGGGCGCTTCTTTTCTGTCAGTTGTGCGCACATGCGCAGACGCCCAGCTCCCTCACACTGCATTGCCCCGCACCCCTCTCGCAGAGTCCTCTTCATTGTCGGCGGGAGCAGAACCATGAGTGAAAAAGGCAGTCCTGAGGGTGTCCCCTCCTCCTCCTCCTCCTCCTCCTCTATCTTTTTGTCCTCTTGCTTGGCTTCCTGTGTGGAGGGCCGGCCAGGAGACCAGGTCGGCCCTGTAGGTCTGACACTGGGCCTCTGAGGGCCTCATTAAACCAGCCGTTTGCCTTCCCCATGCTGGAAAAAGAGGAAGAACAGGAACAAGGGAGGAAGAGAGAGAGAGAGAGAGAGAGAGAGAGAGAGAGAGAGTACTGCAACCATCATCTCGTGCAGGCAACATCCACACCTTCACTTTGCTATCCTGAGTGTGTACTGTTCACTGAAAATGCTTATCTCAACACGTCTGCACAAATATGCTATCTGACAAAAAAAGGCTGAGACCAAATACCTCACCTTTTAACGACAAATGTATGAGGCATGAATGCCATAGGATTGATAGGTAACTCCAGGTTAGGTGTACTGATCTGATCAAGGTATGATGGCCACATGGGGACTGCATGTGTTAACTGATCTAAGGCTAACTCTAGGACTGTTTATCAAATGGAAACAGTTATATTAATAACTGTACATGTTATCCTACTAAAAAAACAAATATATGTACATATATAAATACATGGTGATACTGTGTGTTTAAAACGTTTCGTTTCAAGGTCTTGTTCTCACCATCATGCTCAGTATTCTATTTCCCCATCACACTCTTCTTCATCTAACAGCGTCTTCTTTCTTCCAAAGATTGCTAACATTAGTCACAGAAGCTGCGGTAAGAGTATCTTGGGTCAAAACCAATAAACTAAACAAACCTCATAAAATAGAGTATGGTATTAAACCTGCTATAATGAGAGATGACGATGAGAGGTGGCGATGTGAAATACCAGCTCTCAGTGACGTTGATTTTGTAGCTCTCAGATGAAAACAAGGTTGGAGATCCGTGCAACAGGGCTTAGTCTAAATGGTAAAAATGAATGTGGGTGTTGAAAGACTGAAGCACTGGAGTGTAAAATTAGACATATCACAAAGTCTATGTGTGGGTGGGTGTGTACAGAACCCTCCTCTGATGGAAAATTTAAGTTATGAAGTAATAGGGAGGTAATTAGTGGATAAGTGCTTGATAATGGCCTTGAATGTTAGCAAGCTATTATCCAAAGAACCTTCTTAGGCAGCTGCATTCATATATTATGGTTTTGGATCAGATCTTTTTATAGTTTTGATATTCCATTTCTTGTCTATGGGAAGAAATAAACTTGGCTTCCATAGCTTGTGAACAAGGTAATTGTCATGAGTTATTCCTTGCTTGATGTGAAACTATCAAAAAGTTGTTTTGAATCCCCAGATCATGCTGCTTTCTTGATAAGTAGACCAGTAGTGCTTGTAATAAGAACCATAAAATTTGACGATAGAGAAGACTTGCAGACAGTTCCCCTCTCTCTGATTGATAGGAACAATCTCTTTGATGTTACCATCAGTCTTAGGAAACATGTGAGGAAAAAAAACTATTATTCTTTCTTTCCATCCTTCTACTTTTACATTTCCATTTTTCTGTTCTCCTTCTGTCATCGGTGATGATAATATCTGTCCCTGTTGTTTCGCATAAACTATTTAAATAAATGGCGGTTGATATGAGAAGGAGTGCATACTGTGTGATATCTGCTGAGAATCATCGTCATGCTTTTGTTTCTGCCGAGAGGCTTATGCTGTTGGCAGATCCATCAAAGAGAAGTGCGAGGTGGCGTTTGGAACACAGAAAGCGAAACCCATCCTCTGGGCGAAAATGAGATGCACTCACAGAGAAGCATCAGTCTTTTGACACACCTACTTCGGGCCAAGGAGACATGCATGTGTCGATGAATGGAGGGCTTTGGTTTCCCTACTGCATCCCCACCTTGCTTTGAAGCTCCCTGTCAGCCTGATGGTGCTGTGGGTGTGATGCTAAACCAGCCTTGCAGCATTGAAGGAGACTGCAGCTCACTGATTTCATTGTCTGTGCCAGTTTACCCCTCACTGGATGAAAGTCTTTGGGCTCACTGTGCAGACCTAGGTCCAATTCTGAGTTAAGTGCACCATTTTTCATGGCCCCAGTGCATGGATTCCTCATAGGTCGGAAAAACAATTACTTGCTGCCCTATAATTTTGCTAGATTACAGATGTCCTTTAATTGCTTTACAACTGAGAATTTTGTTTACAAATCAATGAAATCGCTGTCTGTCTATGTAACTTATCTAGAAGAGCACTCAATAAGAAATAAACCTGTGATGGGAGCCTTTAAGAGTTCAGTCTATTTTCTGAAGAGGTAAATATTTAGCTGTGTCATCAGGGGTATAATAAAAATGAATGTTTACATAGCACATTCTTAATGGAAGCAACCCTGCCAAGAGCTTCTTCTTTCTGCCAAGATGGATAACTTGCATAAAAGAATGAAAATCGGGAGGCATATTCAATCAAGAACATTCAATTGACATTTGACAATGATATGCCAAAAGCCTGATGATTGATATATTCAGGGCCTCTAATTCCTGAAAGCGAACAAGCATAGTTTTGGGCCATTGTTCAATAAGACCAGGAGAATGTGCTCTGTGCACAAAGAATGAAAAAAAGTCCCAAGCAAACCACTCCCATCATTATTTTAGATTAATAAGAAAAGATTAATAAGACAAACCTTAACATAGTAATGAGGCTTTATTTTTTCAGGTATTCATTTCACAAATAAATGTAATCTGTTCAAAGATAATCAAAAAAGAACACAATAGTTGCAGTTGATTAGGCTCTTCAGGTTACATTAAACAGTGAAAGCCCTCTACTTTTCAAAAGTGGCCTAATTACCACCTACCCCTTTTGGCCCAGTCCTTTGGGGTAAAATGCAGACAGGAAGGGTCAATCCTCAGATGGCGCTTCTGCATGGCTTTCTCGTGACCTTGCACAATGTCCTCAGAGAGGGTCAGGACGTACTGGCCCCTGTAGTAACTGATGAGGTTTAGGTACTGCAGTGTAGATATGATGTCTTCTTTCTTTATACTAGTCATCTCGCTGATCTCCTGGATGGTGATATGGGGTCGCTCACCGTAGTCTGACAGCAAGTTGAGCAGAATTTCAAGAATAGTCTGAGACCAATAAGAACGGTAAGACAGAAGGCCAAGATCAGAGAGTGGTTTCTCCGGAGACCCTGTCTTACCTTCGATCTTGGATAGCTCATAGCTGAACTCGATAAGTAATTTTCCATAACCTCTTCTCTGGTAAGGGGGCAGTGTTAGAATGCATGCAACATTGTAATCTTCAGTTGACTCCTTTTCTTTAGAAAAATAGCCCACAATATGAAAGCCTTTGGAATCGTACTCTGTCATTACATAAAATAGAAATGGATCAGTGTCATAATAGAGTGTCTTATGATCCAGGAAGCACTTGGCCAGCAAGCACAGGTTCTGAGCATAGGCTGTGTTCTTCCTTCCATCGATTTCAAAGAAGGAGACAGTTCCTTTGCGGTAGATCTCATTTCCGGGGGGGTTGCGAAGAGTGCATTTTTTTAGGTGTCTCTGGAGGCAGGTGAGACTCTTGAGGTATTTGAGGCAGAACTCACAGAGGTAGAGAATGGGGAGAGAAGTGAGCTCCTGGGGGTATGGGGAGAAGTACCATGGTTTCAGTCGATGGCGCCCCAGCTCAATGCAGTTGATATTCTTCATTCGTGTGACAATGTCATCGTGCCGGTGATCTGGCGCTGCCATGCTGCCTGTTGTGTGGGGTGCAGGTGGGGATATCCCATCAGAGCTGTCCTGAGAGTCTTCTTCATGGACCACAAAGTGCGTCTTTCTTTTCCTGCCTCGCTTGGTAGGAACCATTCGATGTATCCCACCATTGCTTGTGAGCATTAAGTGGTTGTGTCCATCAGCATCTTCATGGCCATTCTGTTTGGGGATAGCTGTTGATTTTGGCTTATGTTTCACAGAAAACTCTTTCATGTCTGTGGCTCCTGGAAGGGAACACTTTGAAACTACTGGGGAAACCTGTGACACTAGGCAGACCGATTCAGACATGTTGTCTGGGGGTATAATGGCGTTATCTTTGGATACATCAGCAATGTCTTGAATGTTGGATTGGAGACCTCTTTGCATGTCTTGGTCAGTTGTAGCTGCTTCAGAGCTCAGAAGGCCACATGTTGGAGATGACTTGTCCTCCTTCTTGGGCATCTGAAGTGTGGTCGTATCCAGTCTGTCTGGGGGCACCCATTCATCCAGACGCTTATTGAAGTCAATATAATGGACATAGTAAAGCTTATTTCCCGGGATTTCTTTAACACTGAGAATTTCAGCCAAGGACCACTCGTCCTCATTCTCCTGATTTTTTCGTAGAACAGGAAGACGGCAGCCCTCTGTGAGATCAGCTGACATTGCTGCAAACACAGGTGAAACAAATAAAAAATATTTGTTTGTTAATGCCAGTAATCCTGGGCAATGTAAACCTACTTCTTTTCTATGGTCTGTCAAAAATCATGAGAGACAGACTGAAAACATTTTGAATCCTAGTTATAGGTCCAGAAATAGTGAAGGAACGATCAATTAATTTGAAACAGGTGCTGTAAATCAGACCTTATGCTGAGAGCCACCCACTTCTTCGCGCACACAGTCGTTAAGTGGGAACAGTAGAGATCTACCCACATGGCATTTCATCTGTCACTGAACGAGTAAGATCAGAGCTAGTGCAATATGTTGATAGTTGAAACTGTTCTGGAATATGTGATTAAGAGTAGCCTAATTCACTGTCTTACCGGCAACGGCAAGGTGTGATTAAATCAATTATATATTGATCTTAATTCAATGGGTACAAAAATGTGTTAACACTTTGCGCCTGCGCACATTCAATCCGCTGTAGTGATAATGCTACTAAAACATAGGCCCCAAAGATTTTAGCATACTACTGAAAATTTCTCGAAAGATGGATTGAAAATATTATGTGTAAATTGAAGAAAGCCAGCATTGTTTCTTTACGTTTCTAACGGCAGACCTTATTCGTTGTTAGTTTATGGCATTATCAAAGCCACGTGAACATGGTAGGCGGAACGTAAGAGGCTATTGGAAGAGCGGCCATTGATGCCCAATTATCTGTTCCAGTGGTTGATTGTTTGGTTTGTCTTTGAGATTGAGCCTACCCCGCATAAGGCACTCATGACTACAGTGCCGTGGCGCTCCTTGGCAAGCAAGGATAAGATGAGACTCCAGATCTGATGAAAGGTGGTTAGCTTGATTATGCCGACAGAATGAGGTAGGCTAATTTACTCTAAGCACAAACAGTGATATTCCGAACCCAATTCTAAACATGCATTATCTGGCATAGAAAATAACGTATTTATTGTAGGCCTACAATTTGCAAAATAAAGGTGTTCCAACTTCCTGATACCCACTTCTATCATAAATCGGTTCTGAGTAGTTATAGCCTACAATCATCAACACGTATATGAATGTGAACATATAGGCCTTGATTAATTTGATTAAACAAGTAAGGACCTGTTGTTTATTACAGTTTTACTCGAATACTTGACCATGGTCTGAAAAACATGCTGGCATTAATATGCAGTTGATGTTTAGATATGATTCCAATTGATTTTACAATTGGATGTTCTCAATTCCCACCCCTAAAAATCCATCTCTGGTCACAAACCATAGGGTCGGTCCAATCACATAGTTGTGTCCTTGAGTTGCCTACTGTAGACACACCGACAGTAAGCTACCTTATCTGGTGAGCCGAGGTGGTTCAAAGCCAACTGCAAAATTTACCTCTTGGATTGAGCTTGATCTTCTGATAATAGCTATAAACATTTTATGTTGTAATACTTTAATATTCATTGGTAAAGCATCAGTAAAGAGGTGGAAGTGTATAATCTTTCACCAAGGAAGGGGCTACCCATTTCATTAGTGTCATCTTTTTTAAGGATGGATGTCAACCAGAGAGACTGCTGCAACAAACAGCAGAGAGCAGCAGGTTGGATGGTGAAGAAGCATGGGGAAAGTAATAGCCTTGTGAGTATTTATGGTTTTCCTCTTGCACCAAAGAGTGTGTGAATGGTGTGTCTATAATATGATCCTTCTTTCCCAGCTCTGGTGTTCATTCCTAACTACACAAACCTTTGGGGGGAAAAAAAAGTTTACATGTTTTCTAAGTTGGTCCTCTGCACCAAATTTTATTTTTTATTAAATTTTATGTCTGGCCAAAAACCATTGTCATTCAATAGCCATGTTGCACAATAACTTCACTCTGCACTATCAGGTCAGATACAGAGGCATTTTGATGTTGGTGCCATTAGTCTATTGCTTGTTGTCAGAGCTTCGTAGACTTCTTCTTTCAGATGAGGCAGGTTCCCACACTTCCCAACATTTGAATGTAAACAAAGAAATCCTTCATCATACTCGCTACAATCAATACTTGGGGAATGTAGCCTCTAGTCGAAGACTTGGGTAAACAGCAAATAAACTCTCTTCTGTGTGTTTTTCAAATTGAGCCTGGTAAACTCAGAAGCAGAGGGCATGCGTATGTTCACGTCATGATTACACTGACCAGAACTTTTGGAAAAAGAAGTGGAGCTCTATCCTCTTCATCTACAAAAAATCCTGTCACTTTAGTCCTCGGTCATCTTGTGTGGAATGGAAATGAAACACTTTGAGGAGCTTTCCAAAGTCACTGAGTCTGCCCATGTTTGGGTGGGTGTCACTTTCGAAGCCCTTCCTGCTATACTTTGATTTTACATGGGAGTGCGCTGTGGCGAGAGGTGTTTCAAAGTGGGAGTGGTGCTAATTTTCTGGATGATCTGAGATGAAGGCTGTCCCTGTTAGACAGGAGAGCTGAAAGCCCATCTTTAATCATCAGGGTTATAATATCATTGGAGTGCGTGAGCTGAAGCTGCTGTGTTTCCATGCAGAATACAGATGTGACAATTCCGGTTCAGGAACACTAATTTGTCCATGTCAGTCTGTCAATTAGCCTATGTGTTACTCTCAACATTATCGGATTGAAAGGCTTGTGAGAACTATGTGATGTAGTATTCACAGTCTAAATCATTGCTGCATTAACCCATTGTATTTCCTCAGCATGCATTTAGTGCACATTTGGGCTACATTTAGTGCACACACATTATAGATGCATAAATTGAAGTACTACTAGTATTAAGTGCTACTTAAGATGGACAACAGTCAAATGATGGGGCATAAGTAACAATCAGGGCTCTGTCTAAGTTCACAGCAAGGTGGTTGTTCATCAGTCTGTTGCACTTGGTTTACAGTAGTTTGAATGTACAGCTTGTCATGTTTTGTTGTTCGACGGTCTGACTGCTTGAAGAAAAGAAGCTAATCTCCATTCTGAAGATTCATGTAGTAATATTGCAGTATCTTCTATCTGATGGCGTTGGGATGAATATCCCTGGAAACCCCCTGACTCGGCTTTGAATCGAGGCAGTTTGTGAGTGTGTGAGTGCATGTGTGCATAAAAACAAAACGCATAAACAGCCTTTGTGCAACTTTGGTTTGGAGAGTGTGTTTTGAAGGAGGATGAGAGAGAAAGACACGGGAGCTTTGTTTCTGAAACTGTGACAGTCAGTGATATTAACACTATTTTAGGTTGCATGGCACTTCAACTTTTCCGAATATGTTTGAGTAGTTAGGGGCACACATCTTGTAAACCCCTTTTCTTATGCTACTGTGCATATACACAATGTTCAGAAATGTTAAGATTTCTCAGGTTGCAGCTGTGAAAATCATGCCTAAATTATGAACTACCTTTGGGCTTATCAGGCATAAAAGACAAATTTTCAGTTTCACAAACCTCCCATTTATTCATGTTTTACCATTGCATAAAATATAAAAGGTGACCAGCTTGTTGTAACAAAGTCTAGCTTTATCCTAAAAAAATTCCTCTGTAGCTAAATGGCTCTGAAGCAGTTAATACACCTCATTCACCAATTTAGTGGCATATCAGCCATTGAATGTCATGTTTGTTAAAATATGCAGTTTTCAATATTGGATTCATTAAACTAAACAAATGTGCAATACTTGCTCATCCATAACACTTTCCATATTACACGGAATGAGTGTTTTTTTATGAACATGAGAACCATATTCTTCTATAGCAGGGTTGGTATGATTGTCTGCTCTAGTATTTGTTGGTTTTAATGTGCAGTAATGTGAATCAAGCACTGTTTTTTCTGTATTACAATGACTTTTTTTGTACGGCAAGGCAGAGGTTTGATAGAGCCATTTGGGCATGTACGAGGAAATTGTTGACACATTAATCTATATGGAAATGTTTACATTTTCTCTGCTAACTGTACTGAGAAAATGACAAAATTGTAGCAATGCAGGCAAGCCGACAACCATGGGTAGAGGGCAAAAGGAAACCATTGCAAGGTTAGGGATGTCATTACGAACCAAGATTCACATGCATAGAAGGCAGCTTGTGCTTCTAGGGTGTGCTTGCGTATTTAGATGTCTGTGTGAGTGTGTGTGCACTGTGCAGTTCTTTGTGCTGGTAAACACATTGATGCAAGTAGGAGGCTGCACTTTTTATGTATGCATTGCTGTTGATGTACTTCCTCAGGCAAAAAGTCTAGTGGTGCATGCGCACACACACTTAGATGTATAGAACTGTGAAATTGAGCAGGGGCATTTTTTTCCGAGCTCAAGGGTGTTCCTGCAAGCTACATAAAACTTCAGGACTTAAGTCTCATAGACATGTGTTTACATATTGTAGTTGGAGTTGCTGGTGTGTGTGTGTGTGTGTGTGTGTGTGTGCTTATTTTAACGCTTATTTTTTCAACCTGTTCCGGGTCTATGTTGCTTAAGCTGAACTCTACTTTTATTTGCTGAAGGATTTAAGCACTAAATATAATTGGAGTTGTGGCCTCTATCCAAACAGCATATATGCAGCAACATCAAGAAGTCACCCAACTGGTGAATTTAGGGTGAGAGGATGGCAAGAAAAACTGCAGTCAGTTTTCTCAGAAAACTGTTAAGACCATCTAGTTGTCTTCAGTGTAAATATTCATGGGAATTTTTATTTCCATGAAATACAGGGCTGTTATAGCATTGTGTGATGCTAAACACCAGCCTGGATATCCAGGCGTTTCACTAGCAAATTTGTGTTTACTCTGCTGGTCGGTCTGCCTGGCCATGAGCCATTGGAGCTCATTATCCACGTCCCTAAATCCCAGGCACCAGGAAAATCAGTTCATCTCATATAAGTGGCCATGTAGAGAATATGTGTGGGAGCTGAACACCATGACGACAGAGCAGTGCTATTGAAAGTTTTGCTAAACAACCAAAATAACTGAGTGCTTACTTAAATTTCTTTGACGTCATCAATGACTTAGATGTAATGTAGCCCTTTTTTTAATAATCAAACAAACCCATGTCATTTTATTTGCTGTTTTGCATGTTCATCCTTGATTGGTTATTGCCTCATCCAGTAGCATGATTGTAATTTCACAGCAGTATAAAAGCTTACTGGTGTTGGTGTGAGTGCGCCTGTGTGCATATGATTGACTATGATGATCCCTCTTTCAGCCTCCTGTTCTGAGTTTTGAAACTTAACTGCTACTGCATTGGAAGCAGTGTTTTGATGAAGATTTAATTGCCAAAGTTATCCTAGCCGTGCACACACACACACACACACACACACACACAAAGCGACCGTCACTGCCTGTTTTCCCTTTGTTGTACAAAACCTTGCCATGGGGTATGCTCTTAATTGGCGACTACAAACACATAAATTGGATATAATATCCTCTGTGCTTTCATTAATATGTGTTCAGTTTTCTTGTCATCTCAAATTGAAGGTGTTGACAGACTTTATTAATACAGGGGTTTGCAAACGCTTCCATAGCTGAGCTCTGCGAATCTAAAGTAGTGGTGTTCGTGGGCAGACTGCGAGAGTGTGACTCTCACAGCACTACATGTCATTGTGTTCCCTTTTTTTTGACAAATGGGGCATAATAACAAAGACTGTGTTTACAAAACAGGTGGAAACCAGTATGTATATTCGCCTCAGAAAAATGCAGCTTTGCTATGCAGTCTTTGTGTCTCGTTTTTTTCTTCTCCTCGGACTCACTGCCAACTGTCACCTGCTGGAAATTAGATTTATTCTTTCAGAGCTTAGTCTTGAGGAAAATGTGCACTCCTCATGTAACCTCAGACTTTGCACTAAAACCTTTAGGCTGTTGGATGGGTGTGTGTGTGTGTGTGTGAGAGAGAGAGAGGGGGGAGGGGGGGGGGGGGGGGGGGGGGGAGAGCGAGCAGGAGAGGGAAGATAAAATGAGAAGTGGGAGAAAGCCAAGAGAAAGCGTAATGAAAGTGGTTCAGATGTTAAGAAACCTGAAGCACAGACACCCAACCTGCCCCCACCACCTAAATCCCCATTCTCTCTCTCTTTTCCCAGCCATGCTCTCGCCTCTGATGGGCCTTAATCACGTTTGTGGGCTTTCAGGTCTGGGCTTATCGTGCTCAACATAACACCTCGCTGAGGGAAATGGAGGTTAATTACGCACTCAAGCTTCCCTTTTCCTCAGCCCCGGCCCCACCCCAACCCTCAAAAAATAGAATGGATTTTTTTTATTTGACAATGTGAAGCCTCCCCTATCTACTCCTTTTTTCTTCATTCTTCAAGACCAAAGATTTTATTTGCTGCTTATGCTGTTGGTGGTGGTGTTGTTGTTGTTGTTGTTGTTGTTGTTGGTCAATAAGGACACAATTTTTCAGCACAGAAGTGATGGATCTGGTATTCAGGTGGGTCCTTTGAAATACATAGCCAGGTTGGTGCCGACTAGTCCGGTTAATTTGATTTAACCTGCAGCAGCTCAGTCGGGGAGCGAGCAGTACGCTTGGGCTCGCTCCGACCATGACCTGAGATGGCCAATCAGCAAACCGAGGGAGGGCTGAAAACAGTAAATAGAATTCAAATGATGCATATAAGCGCATAACATACGTCACACCCAAACAGCAGCCGTTGGTTGAAAGAAGAGTATCCCACCTATGGTGTGATCAAATGCCTGTGTCTACACACAGCAGACACATCCCTAGCCTGATGCATCAGACTGTGCAATGCTTCTGAAAGCTAGTGTATAATAATGGCTTTGGACATTACAAGTTACATTGTTTTAGTAATATTGACTGAGTTGATGTTGATCAGCAAAACTGGCCTATTGGTGCATAGTCTCTGCTCTACTGTTTGGGGTCAATATAGCAGAATCAATGCTCTGTACTGGTGAGACCTCCACTATACGTGTGTGTGTGTGTGTGTGTGTGTGTGTTTTGGTTTCTGTGTTCTTATCTGAGGTAGTTGGCATTTGGATAGATGGAAGTCATTATTGACAGTAAGGGCTGACGAGAGCAGAGCGTCTTGGACAGCCTGACATTAAGGAGAAATAAACAAGCTTGGGGTACGTTCACACTTAGCGTCTCTTTCTCAGCTGCCGCCGTCTGTTTTATATTATAACCTTATGGAATAGACCGTGTTTTCAAAAAAGTTACCGGCTTCTTTTAAAACGCGACTGCAACCGTCTTTTTTTCTGCAGAATGGAGAGGGTACCGGTAGTTTCTGAACACGATGAATTATATAACATGACATCCAAACTGTACCAGAACATTCACCACAAGGAAGCATTGTGGCACCAGATTATGTATCTGTTTTGGGCTACTTTATATCAGCTTTGTATAGCCTACTTTGTATCCGCAACATAACGTTACTTTAAATCCGGCAAAAAAGATGCTTCCGGTTGCTTTTTGGAAAAATACTGGCAGATTTTTTTTTTTTTACACGTGAAAAAACGGCATGTACTGTACAACTTCTTTTGTAAAAAAGACGCTAAGTGTGAACGTACCCTTAAATGAGTATTTTCAAAGGGACTCGCACCCATGGCTCTCACTCGCCCACCCTGCAGCTCCACCAGCATTCAAAGGCTCACTGACACATCTCTCTCTCTCTCTCTCTTTCTTTCTTTCTTTCTTTCTTTCTTTCTTTCTCTAATGAACACTCTCTCTCTCTCTCTCTCTCTCTCTCTCTCTCTCTCTCTCTCTCTCTCTCTCTCTCTCTCTCTCTCTCTCTCTCTAATGAACACTGCTTGGGTTAAGTCTTCATCCGGTATGTTGGCCTTTGCCATACTGTGTAGACAGTCACCTCAGCCCTCTATTCCTTGGTCCCCTCGCTCTGCACCACCACCCTCTGTCCTGCTGTGATGGCCATGAATTCTGAAGTCTGTTTGAAATC
Organism: Limnothrissa miodon; assembly: GCA_017657215.1. Taxonomy (NCBI): domain Eukaryota; kingdom Metazoa; phylum Chordata; class Actinopteri; order Clupeiformes; family Clupeidae; genus Limnothrissa; species Limnothrissa miodon. Next base: position 160,312 of record JAGFZM010000105.1, on the reverse strand, counting down.
ACATCTATTGAGGCCATACGTTCCTTAGGATTCTAGCACCCTATGAGAAAATACAGCCTTTAGTAAACATGTGGGTGGTCTGTCAAGTTATAAGTGAGATGATTGCTGCCTTTCTCCTTGTCCCTGATGCGGCTTTTTCAGCCACCGTGGGTAAACACTCTATGTATATGCCAGGCATTCCCATGATTGGAGTTGACTTCCAAAGCATCAAAGCTGCGTGCTGTGTGTTGAGTCGTGTAAATAATCTCGCTGTTAAAATTGATGTGACACCCCTCCAGTTGCTATTGATGTGGCTTCTGCAATAACCTGCCAGTATGCTCTGCCCTCCCCCATAATTTACTCTTTCTTTCTTTCTCTCTTAATGTTTTCTTTTAGAGTAGTCGAATAATAAATTGATAATCACCATTAAAGATTCATTGCTGTGTCCCTTAATTTCCCTTAATTTCGCTGGTCCCACCTATACATGCACACAAAAACTGTATATATTATTTAGGGGTGACTGTACATACTATACATATTTCAGTAGGCCCTAAGGGTCTCCCACTGCAGTAGTCATTTAGGAATTCACTGTAGCAGAAAATCGTGGATTCTATAATAAGCTGGTAATTGAAGCTGAGAAATGCTGTGCAGTTAAGTGTTTGAGAATAAAATGCATACAACATTATGCCAAGGCATTTATTCCCACAGTTCTGGTGTGGGATTGAAGGTCATTATTCAAATAAGCCCTTTGGAACTCTCTTTAATAGTCTTAGGGTGGAGTGGATGAGCTAAAAAACTCATTTAGTCTAAAAGGTTATTGGCCCACAGACATTTCTTTCCTGTCCAAAATGGTGCCGCCTTTAATCTCATACTTCTTTCTTCCTTATGTTTTTTATCTTGATCGACTTTACCAGGCACCTTTGATGCAGTGAACATCTTAGGAAGAAGGATTTTACAGTGACAACATGCTAGGATACTAAAGCATTTTCTAATGGTCTGTGATTGCAAGATTTGAACAGCCTTTGGTGGCTTTTGCTGGAGGTGCCCAGTTTTGTAGCATAAGAATCAATTGAATGTCAGATACTATAATAAACTGGCCAATGAAATTGATGTCACTTTTGGAGTGTACACACAAGGTATGTGATATCTTGGATACATTACTGTTGTGGGGCACGGAAAGACTGTTGAACCATACTTGCTCAAATATCCACAATAGATTTCTTTATCTTCTTTTAACTTTTGATGATTTTGCCCTTTATGCAAAAAGGGGCATTGCTTTGCCACTGCTGTTTCTTTTGAGGTCGTTAGCTTTTTAGAAACTCAGAAACCTCCCAGTCCACCCAATGCCTTTCCTCTCTAGACCACCCCACCTCCACCCCCACCTCTGTGCTGTGCCTTATATCTCTTATGTCTCTTATGTCTCTCCACTGCTCACCAGGAGACTTTTACTCTCTACTCACAATCCTTCAGCTAGACTCTACGCATGAAACCATTGCAATGAATAAAGTGCACACACACAACTCACACACACACCCCCACACACTCATTCTCTCTTCACACACTCTCCAACCAAGTTGTTGGCCCTGTGAGTTTAAATTGGACCCCAGGTGCACAGAGAAGATGCTTTGAAAATCCTCTATGGGGATTTGAAGTCTGGTTTCTGAGGTCAATGTGTCTTTCCTCTAACCTCCATAGGGTTCACGATTGTACTGGCCAAAGCTTCTCTGTTTACATACATGTGCCCCCCCTGAAACATGGTTGAAGGCAGTTTTTTAATTTGTTTTTAACAGAAGCCATTTAATCCTCTAAAGAGCCTAAGTATATATATGTGTGTGTGTGTGTGTGTTGTAGGAAAGGCACTTCGCCTTAGGATTGAGCACTGAGGCTGCTGGCAATATTGTCAATTAATGCTCTGTGTCAGGAGCCCCAGGTGTGCCTTGTGGTCCATTGATTGGTTGAGTTCAATTAGAATCTTTATTAATCTCTCTCTCTCTCTCTCTCTCTCTCTCTCTCTCATAATTATATATAAATAGATTCACAGGAAGATATCCTCTCATTCATATTCATGAAATCTTTAAATTGCCCATAGAATGTCAAACCACATTTACCTTGTTATTGTTAAATTTAGGTAGCTTACGGTATCCAATGAACCATAGCAAAACTTCAACCGCCGTTTTTCCACCTCGTTCTACATGTAAATGTAAAGCTAGAAATGGCCGGGCTGAAAAAAGCTAATCTGAAACGAGGCAGCTCTTGATGTCGGCAGCACTAATATACACCTCCAATATTTGCATGGTCCAACCAAAGATCGTTTGGAAACGTCTCTGGTCCAATCCCATGTTGCTTCATGAATTTGCCAGGGGAGGTGGGAATTACGAATATTTTCGTTCTAAGCCTTTTAAATGAGCCTGTAAACAACGCACTGGCAGTGCTCCTGGGTAATTTTCAGCCGCACAAATTTGCAGAAGCTATTATTGAGGCTCAAAGAACAAAATGTGTTGGTATGATGGTCAAAAATGTGTTCTATGGGCGCTTTAAATCTGCATGTGCCCTACTCTTGCCTTTTCTGTGGATGCAAGGTCCACTCTAATAGGACATTTTGCCATCTTAACTGAGCTCATTGTTCAGACAGTCAGCTCTGTATCAGGTTACTTCTTGGAATAAAGGCCATTTTATTGGCTTGCTATTCGTATAAGGCTAATGCAGAACACAGATGCACTGCTGCTATTGTCGTTGCTGCTGTGTGTTTATTGACCATTCGAGTTGATTAGTTCCAGTGTGGCAGCCTGATCTGCATAACTAATTTGTGCAATCTACGTACCCCTGGCACCAAAACACAAGTTCATAAGAGACTCAAGGGAGAGGTAGTGACTCAGGTCAGGTCAAACGTGTTTCTATAGGTAAGCAGGCTAAAAGTAGTCTAAATTGACTAAAGTAAATTTTATCTATGTTGGTGGATCCTTTAACTTTCATGCTATCCTTAGGGTTGCCCTGTTTTCACTGAAATGTTCAGTGGTAAGCCTGAGAAGCAGTCTTATTTTTTACTTATTCTTTTTCCCCAACCTCGCTGCAGCGTCTTTTTTTGCTTTTAGCACTTTGGCTGAAGTACCTTAATGGTGGCTGTTCTTTTGTGAGTTACATTTTCTTTCGTTCTTTGATTCATCTCATCAACTTGGCCAGAGGTCATTAAAGCCTATTATTTTCCCCTCTTTTAAACCTACATGTTATTTGTGGCTCGAATGAGCTGCCAGGGTCAGAGACCTGGTATAACAGGTAGCCGTTTACAGTACTCTCTTTCATCACCTTGTTGAAAAGAGCACAATGATCAGCGCTTTATTTGTTTCACCAGAGAGCTAAGGCTATGAGAATACATAATTAATGAGCTTGTTCGAGAGGGGTGTGTGTGTGGGTGTGTGTGTGTGTGTGTGTGGTGTGTGTTTTTTTTTTAATATTTTTTTTTATTGCTACTTTATATCCCTACTACTTAATTACAGCTTAATGGGTTTTGCTGATGTTTGCAATCAGTGGTCTTGTTGGTTTGCCCTGGGATGTATTGTCACATGCAACAGTCTCCATTCCCACACCACCCTTACCAACAGCTACACACGCACACAAAACAATAACTAATATAGAAAGGCTGTATGTGTTAAGATGCCTTCTCTGTGCCTGTGAGCTTAGCACAAATGCTGGGCTGGGACTGGGGTCCTCTGACAAACCCCGGTAGGTCGGTGTTTTTAAGCTTTGCTCATTACCAGGAAGGGGAGAGTGCGCACACTGCACCAGCCAGGCAGTATAATCCCATCTGAGGTGAGAGTAATGGCACAGTGTTCGCCGCTGGAAAATACGCATAACTTTTTAGAGCAACAATAACAGTGGAAATAATAAAAGCCAAACTAGAGAGAGACATTTGGCGGGATGCAGCAAGTGTGAGGACAGAAATGGTCTGAGTTTATGGAGAGTTTTATTGGCTCATGGAATAATACTGGCCATCTGTAAATCTCTAAAGCACAGAAAACTTAATGGAAAAAGGATGAGCTGCTTGATGGTTGCAGTTCCTCTCAGAGAGCTGTGATTTGGGCCCGTCTTGAATGTATATAGAAGCAAGGAAGGAAACCTTAAATGTCATTAGGTCCAAATATTCAGAATGTTCAGGGGTGGTGATCTGCCAATGAGCTAGGGTGTGAGTTAATACCTATGCAACTATAAAGAAATCCTTGTCTTCTTACATCTCAAGCTGTATTTTCCTTTGATCGAGTGGAGGTACTTCACACAGACGACTACAAAGTGCATGGAAAGCAAACAAATCAATTCCCAAAGTCCACACAGCTGTGACTGGTGCATCAGGAATTGAATATCTTTTATTTCATCAGAAACAGAAATAAAGCAACAAAAAAGTGCTTCTGTCCAGAGGCGTCATCAATTCTGAATCTCTCTTTTTTTTCTTTTTTTTTTTTTTATTATTGCTTTGCCATTTGTATAAGGCTACCTCAGAACACTACAGAATACACTGCTGTCATTTTTGTTGCTGCTGTTTGTTTATATCCCATTCGTGTATATTAGTTCCAGTGTGGCAGTCTGATCTGCATAACTAATTTGTGCTATCTACGCACACTTGATGAACTAAAAACACAAGTTCATGGGAACCCCACTGGAGAGGTGGTGACTCAAGTCACTCACTCTGTGGCAAATGTATAGTCCACAAAACTGTGCTGCTTTTGGGGAATATTTGGCTGACAATTGAACAGAACAGATTGATCAAGGGAGATCAAATTGAATCCCATTATCCCAATGGGTGGGGGGGCATATTACCATGTGCATTGATCAGTGCAGATTAACTTTGGGAAGAACCATGGGCTCTCTCCATTCTTTGTAAGGACCAGTTTTCTTCAGTGTTCAAATTCCAGTCCATTCTCATTCATTGGTGTCCTTACAGGAAATATGGCCTTCTATTTGTCTTTGATTGATGGAATTAATGCAAATACAAGCCATCTCTTGTTCTAATGGTTTCAAGGCGAGACTCTACACAAGAATGCCTTTTGTGTTTGTTGTAGATTTTAAAAGTGCAAGCATGAAGCTGTCTCTCTGGGATTACTATGTAGATGTGAATGTTGCAAGGTTCAAGGCGATGGAGAGAAATGAGCAAGGCTGACCGATCTAACGCAGTGGACGCTTTGGTACAAACGGTAATGTGAGAAATGGCCTTCCATCATACAGGAGGTCCCTGGAGAAATTGCAACATGCAAACAGAATAGTAGCAGTTTTCCATACACAATAGCTAACACTGCAGAAACACATTAGTGTTATGTGTTTTGCTGTGAAACACAGGCATTGCCACATCCATTGGCACATTCCTGCCCTGTAAGTGTGAGTGCCATTTTGGTTTCATGGCTTCAGAAGTTATCACCCACCTGTTATCTGGTGTGTGTGTGTGTGTGTGTAATGATGATGTAACTGGGCCTGAAAACCTGACTGTATAAGAAACTCTCCAAACATTGTCTTCATTAATATTTATTGATTCTGTTTTACCATTAAAGCCAAAGTTCTTAGCCGTTGCAGAGCGAACTGGGTGAGCACAAGCTGGCCTGGCTGCCTCGCTTACTTATTTAACCGCAATCTGGAAAGCTGCCCGCCTCCGTAAGAGCTCTTCTTAGTCTTCTGATTGCGGAGAGGCCTTCGCCATCCTTGTGTTCTGAGAGTCCTCTTAAGAGCTGCTCTCCGTCCACATAAAAGTGATTCATCAGAGGAAACTGACAGATCCCCAGGGAACCTGGAGACCCCACTCCTGCCTCCTTTACCCAAGTATTTGGTGCATTTTCTTACAGATAACTTTCTTGAAGCTTCTCTACAGCTTCTTATAGCTTCATCATATAACTACTTTTATAGCCCATGTTGACGCTGTTTATCAGTGTCCAGCATAACCAGCCCAGGTAAAGTGGTATCAGCTAGCTGTTACCAAGAGAAGATGCCCAACCAAACAAATGGGCATGCCAGATTCCTACCCCCTTACAGTGCGTGCTAATGCAGTGCCAGGAGCCTGAGGGATGTAATTAGCAGGGTGTTGGTGCGGCGTAACTAGAATGCAGACGAATGATGAATGTCAGCGGTATTGACAGTTTCCATGTTTTGGCATTCACTCAATTATGGGGGATTATTGAATAATGCTTCTTTAAGTAGGGAGAGACCGAAGAAGGCAAGACACAGGCGATGGAACGATGGGGACAAAGGAGGTTTAACTCTGAGGACACAATTAGTGAGCATATGTGAGCCTGGATTTGGAATGCTTGGGTGATGCTAGTTGGAACAAGTGTAGTGTGCCTACCACAATTTTTTTTTTTTTTTTTAATTGCGACATGGGAGCTTATCTGGGCTGTGTGAATACATTGTCACCCGTTCTCTCCCCGCTCTCATACACTGTCTCACACACACACACACTCTCACTCAATCACATCTGCCCCCCCTCCCCATCTACCTGTCTGTCTCTGGCCATGCATTCACAAACACACACACAAACAAACTTGACATGCAACATTTATGGTGTCCGCTTTCAGAGCTCTCTATGCTCTCCCCTGCCTTCTAATATCCACCCCAGTGCCAGTGAGAGCATAGATCTGATAAGGCCTGCAAGGACCTGCATTATTTACCAAGTGTTCCAGAACGAGCACAACATTGGCTTATTATGCCACTAGACTGAGATTTGGGGCATCTTTTGGGTCATTGAAGAGACTTCATACTTACTCTTGATGCCCAAAGATGAATGCCCACACTGTAGATGTGACCTGAGTTCTCCAAAAAAAGTCCTCTTCACTATTTTACTGTACCTGTGTGCTGCTGTGTGGTGTATCGCAGTTCACCAAGCTCTCATTTACCTTCCGGCCCAGTTGTTTACCTTGTCGCTGTGTCAAATCAGTTTTATTAAATTATCCCCTCTCCCACACAGATGCTAATTGCTCTGACACCAATGTCACAGTGTTGTTAATGCTGGGGTATCGTGCACAGGACCATTAGAAAACATCCTCTATTAGTTTCTGAATGGAAGTTATCACATCTTTAACCCTTAGGTCTGCAAACAACAACAATAGTGCCTGTGTGCCGACAGCAGTGTCTCATCAGTCTAGGTAATTTGTTACTTAACCCAAAACGTTTTTGTTCAAGAACCTTGTGAGGTCTCTTGTAGATTATTTAATCCAGAGTAATTGTAGACCACTAAGAGGATCTTCAGGAGTCTCTCACTGAGCCCACCGGGTAGGGCATTCTGTGAGTTGTGTATTGTGAGTTGTGAATACAAAGCTTGAATGCTATAAGTCAAGGTCTGATTCAGTCTTAATTTGACTCTATTTTCTTCACGGATCTATCCCTAGGCACTCTTGAAATCTATACAGGGCACATTAATCTGGCAACAGGATGCATTATGCAAGACAGAATAGTTTAAAATTAAATAAATGTTGCACTGAGTTCCTATGTTCTCATGTGTGTCTGCACATGCATCTCTTACACTCCTCTCATTTTTCCTCCTTGAATTTGTTACCTTGTTGGTTAGGTTTGCTTTAAGGAGATTTGGGCAGTAATAATATTTGGGCAGTAATAATATAAGATTGATGGAAATGAGACTGTTAGACGTTTATGAAATTATGCAGGAAATGGGAGAGTAACAAATCAAACATGCTCATAAATGTATAGTGGGGTGTTTCCTTCTATCCTTACTCTTATCTGTGAATGAACTGGTATCAAACTACGTGGCTTTGTAAGACAACCAACTAACCATTGTGATCAGAATCACTTATCAGGCAACTTTTTCCTGACCTAGTCTGCCCTAAATATGCAGGTGTATTAGATGTTTTGGTGTTACTGAACAGGAGTTTCACAACCATGGCCTCTTTACTTGCTTTTATTCTCTTCTCTTCACCTATGTCATCCTCTTCTCCATCCTTATTTCCCCCATTACTTGGTTATTATCGTTTGGATACAGACACAGACAGCAGGCTTGTCTGGATATAGGCAGCAAGCTGACGTTATGAATACTGCCCACCATCTGTTAGCCCTTGGGAAGGAGTTTGCAGTCATGCTAAAACCAATTTGGTGACCATTTCCTCAGTGGGCTGATCTGTCCCATTTATTTGTTTGTTTGATTGTTCGTTTGTCTTCTATTTTCTAGCTGGCAGGAAGCCACACGTCTGCACATCCATGACAAAAATCAACCAATAAGATGCCAGTTTTTTATCATAGTGGAAGGTGATGAAAACTGCATAGGTTGTTTCCCATATATTTCCGCTGTAAGTACTTCATGAGGGGGAAATTTTTTTCTTTTTTCTATACTGATTTTGTTGCACCTTGCACCTTGATCAGTTCAATCTGATACTTGCCTAATAGTCTCAAAAATAGTCTTAATTGCAGTCTGTCTCAAGAGGAGAGGTCATTTGATTACCGCAGTTTTAATTGCATCCATCTTTCTGTAGTTCTCTCTCCCTCCTCCCATCACTTTGTCTCTTCTTTCATCCCCTTACTCTCTTTCTCCCCCTCTCTGCATAATCTAAAATGAAAATGTGAATTAATTATTCAGGATATGTTTTTGTGATGCAAATTAAATTAGATCCTATTACACTCAACCAATGTCAATCATCTTTGGTACACTGTGTGTTTGTGTGTCAGCTTTCCACTCCATAGGGTGTGTATGTAGAGGAGCTGATCCACACATAAGGTGCATTGCGCTGGCACTAGGCTACCGCAGGCACTTGCATGAATATAGCCTTCTGGCAGCCTTATTCAGATTCCCATACTCTGCCCGATTACCTTTGAAACGATGTTTAGCGCCGTCCTCCCTTCTAAAACCAGCAACATTATGAAGATGGAAACAAAGTTTGCTATTTTCGTTTTAACTGGGTGGGCAGGGTTATGGATTCCTGCCCCGCGGCTGTGGTCATGATAAAATCGGATGACTACAGAATGGCCCACACTTTGACCTACATTTACTGTATGTGCTACTGTGGGGCCCTATGTATTGCAACCCTCGTTCAAACAAAGTCATTATGAATATGCTTAAAGGTAGGACTCAATAACTTATCCAACCGTGTATATTACAACACCTTTCATGGAAGCATTTTCAAATGCTGTTTTTTACAAGCACAATCACCATACATCAGCCTTACAGAATGGTGCATGAGGGAAAGTAGTAGGAAAAGGATGATCAGTCAGATCAGTTGAACAGCTGATTAATTTGGCATGATTTCTACTTGTCTTAAGACAGAATAAATTCATCCATCCGCATTGATTTTACTTGAATTACTGTAGTAATAAAGAAGCCCCCTCATGTTTTTTAAAGATTTTTGACCTCCCGAAGGTTCGACCCGAAGGTTCGACATTCTACTCTGCTCCGTGTTTGACTTGAAAGAGCGCTGTGACGTTTTGTCTAACTGTGTATTTGTGCTTATACACCTGCGGTCAACCAAAATGAAAAATATCAATACACAGGGACACCTTGTAAAATCACGTGTTGCCTCTACATGGAGGCTTTTGCTCTGATGGAAGGGAATGAATAAATAACAGCCACCGTCCATGGAAGCCATTTGCAACTGTGGCCATCTATTCAAACTTTGATGAGATTAAGAGGGATGGGGTGAAGGGGAGATGCAGTTTGAAGGTCTTGATTAAGATGCATAAAATGTGTTTGGAACTATAAAGGCAAGAGCATTTGTCATACACAAAATTGATCAGACTGCATCAAGAAATATTGCAGCCAGTGCCACAGAAGCTCTTCCCAAATCTAAATTGTTCAGTATGCGTCCTTTGTGTCTTTGCAAAGGGGAAATGCTGATAGCATTCACATTTATTTTTTCCCATGTTTTATCAAATTGGTCATCATTCTACAGTATATTTAAGTACGCAAAATGACAGAAAGTACGACAGAAAGAATGACGCTAAAGTAACACAAAATGACAGAAAATACTCTTTTCCCTTGTGTGAATATTTGCCCGTGTTTGAAATTGTCGACCTTTCACCCCTTCCAAAGGCATGATGCTTTAGGACTAGCATCAACAATTATGTTCCTAGTCCCATTGGGAAAAAGGGCAGGAACAAATAAAATTTTCCAACAAAGTATTATCAGGAAATGATACTGTTACAAAGCATGCTGTACCACCTGCAGTTGGACTACAGATACATTAATTAAATTGGCAAAAATACATTTAGGTAGATTGAAAGATGCTAATCTTTATTATCTTTGCATGTGTTTGTTACAA
>JAGFZM010000105.1:134915-150091 GCA_017657215.1 Limnothrissa miodon | reverse complement strand
GATTGAAAGATGCTAATCTTTATTATCTTTGCATGTGTTTGTTACAATTGTCCTTTTAACCATTCAGCAGTTGGAAGAATAAAGAGATTGGAGCTAAGGAAAGACCATGTGGAATCCCTCTGAATCTGGAACAGAGACAAGTGCTTGAGTGATTCTGGCTAACTGTGCTAAAAGTCTCTCCCATCCACTGGAAAGAGCAGTTGTGTGCCTCATGTAGTCATTTCACCTGAAACAAAAGTGCCCCTCAGCTGACTTCCATCTTCCCAGACTGTAAGCCACCCAGACTTATAAATAGAGCGTTGTGAGTACCAAAGTGTGACTGCACCCAGATGTGTCATGAATTTAAGAGCCTTTTATTTACTTTGACAGAAACCCAAACTTCTAGAACTTAGTCACACTGACGGTCTATACATCAACCACATTGCCGAGGCATGTCTCTGGTAATTGCTGTTGCTCCAAAGGTCAGATTGTCTGCTTCTACTGAGTGTTGCAATATATAAGAAGTCACTCCTTTACAAGGCTGTGTTTATGGTTTAGCAGTGTGAGCTGATGTTGTTATTTCCCAGTTGACTTCATGGTATTTAGTCAAGACCTTCGTCCTTAGCTCCGGTGCTACACAGCAACCACACACAAGTTGTTAATAAAAGGCTTCCCCATCTAATTGAGGCCAAATGAACACCACTGAATCATATCGACCGACCTTACTCAAGAACATGTAAGAGGGTATTTTGTTTAGCCATTACGGTAAGTCGGATTTGGTCTATGGTTTATGTTTTTAAAACCTATGTCCCTTGCACTGCATCAACAAAATAAATCAACAATTTGCATGTTATTGACCTTTTATAAAAAGAAAAAAACCCACACTCATAAACTGTGAATCACCTGGAATAAAAATTAATTTCATGAATGTCAATGAAGGTAAATGAGAAAATAGCCATGATAAAATAACCATTTTTGCAGGAAATTATGGCAATGAATTTTTTTGTATTAACATGGTATTTTACTTTGTGTATTGGAACACGCATACATGGAGAAAAAAATATACAAAAGAAAAGTTAATTATGATATTGCAATACCAAAAAATTATTGCATTGCAATGGATCGATGGCTTTTCTTTTCTCTCTGCTGATGGGGAAACTTCAGGTAACTTGTGCTTTCTCTGTCTCTTTCTCTCCATCACTCTCACTATCCTTTATTATGTGAGAGGCTGCCATGGTTTTCTGGTTACAAGGTTAGAAGAAGGACTGAAGCAAACTTGTTTTCCAAAAAATAGTGATGGATTTCATTTTTGATTTTTATTCCTAAAAATGGAATAAAAAGGAGTTAAAAAGTCGGCCATTAACTAATTTAACAATAAGGGGTTATCTTTCCAGAGCGCACCACAACAGTGCAGAAAGGAACTTGTTAACTAGCCTACTAATGGATACACTATCAAATGTTCACAACAAACTTTTAATAGACTCCGCCATGTTCACAACAAATTCAGTCATGAGATGCATGAATTAACTAAAAGGGACATATACTTGAGTGCACTTTTTGGTATCAAAATGCTAACAAGCCTCACATCAAGACACTACACCTACCTTAACTTGACCTCAATGCAGAATGAGGTCCCCTTTTAAAAATATTTTTTGGGCAGAAGAATTTGCCCAATCAGCATTAGCTACACAAGCAAGAGGAAGGACTAACGCATATGCAACCCCATGATTTAAGGCAAAACCACCATTTAACACAAATCCTGTGTAACAAATGCACACATTACCCCAATCACCACCATATAGAATACCAATATAACCAGGAACACCCTCAGTGAGTTAACCAGGTCCTTCTGTTCTTGGACTGGTAGAAATGTAGTCCTATTACTGTGTGCGCTTTGTAGTTGCAGTTGAGTCGGATCTGGTGAGCAGAAAGTGTGAGAGTTCATATGCGTTTGAACAGAGTTTCAAACAGTAAACGGGATGGAAATTATATGCTTTATAGGAACACTGATATAGGTATGTTTTATCTAACAATGTAAATTCTTTTTAAAAATAAATATTGTAGAATGGACTGTAATTCCAATCATATGGTGCTAATGTGCAAAATATCTTGGTTGTTTAGGGTCATGTTTAAAGATCCATATTTCAAAAAGCTTATAAGATATCAAGTTGAAAAAAAATTAAGACCATGGTGCCTGGGCTGGTTTCACTTGATATTGAATTGCCTGTATACAAAAACATTTGTAATGACAATAATTTTATAGGCAAAATGGAACATTTTCTGGATGGCAACACTTTTGGCCATTACTGTATATAGTCCTCATGACATTATTCAATACAATTTGCCAGAATGCAAACACTTTTTAGTGTACTGAAAAGTTTTTTGGCTTTATGGACAATAATGCCAAGCCACGTTTTTTTCTTGGCCCTGAAGATGATTTGCAGACTTGATAGGTTTACTAAGCAGGGGAGCCCTTTCATTATATAGAGCTGGATAGACTGACTCATAACAATCCTGTGTGGCATGCCAATTTGAGAAGCAGCAGGGATCAACGCCATCCAATGCCTTGTCTCAAACAACCACATGACATGCTGAGGTTCAAATGAGTGGCTAAGACTTGCCTTGCAGGCGAAGTGCACTTAACGGGGAAAAGTGTACTAGTCATGATTTTACTAAGGCGTCGGATCACCAGATTAGGTTTGGGGAAGGGTTTGGTTGTGGAGAGAATTGTCTTCTGTTGTTTTTTTCTATGAAGGAAGCCAAATCACTGCACTGTTTTTCGAATGTCAAAATGACTTCCTTTTAAAGAGAAAGTAAAGTGGGTCACTTGAGTGTTTTCTGCACTTGGCAAAATGATGTGTGTATCAAATTATTGGACACATAGGTTAGTGTTTTTGCTTCGATACTGATACCAAGTCAAGAATTGCGGTTTTGATACTTTTTCGATACTTTTCCTGAAAAGGGAGAAACACTCTCAAATATCATTGATATGCTTTATTTTAAAACTGGGGCAACATTCTTATAGCTCACTAATAAATGAACATATGAACAGCAGATATATTACTTCAATACTATATACTTCTATATAATTCAATACTTCAATGTATGATTTCTTTGATAATTAATTTTATATTTGAGTCCATAATTTCTTACAAGGCGTTTCACATAGGCCTACATGTCCTATGCTTACAGTAGGTCTGTGCTCTTTAAATGCTGTAATAACCTAAGCTAAATAAATCACTGACAAACATGCATGCACATGCTCTGATTATAATCATGTAGCATATAGGTCGTTTTAGCTGTTGTTTTGTATGTTTTATTTTAGCACCTTGCAAATTATTAATGTCATCCATAAAAGTTGCGTTTTCAGAGGTGTTGAATTAGCGGTGGGCAGGCTAATGTTTAGCCATGAGTATAATGCCCATTGTTAGCCTACTATTTCTCTAGACAGCCTCGTCAAACTACAGTGGTGCAAAATAGTGACTTGTCACTCAAAATAAACTATAGCCTTCTCATTTTACTTATTTTAAGGGCATGAACGTGATCATGTTATCTTTCACATACTAACCTGTCGGTCTTTAAACTCCTTGTACAACTCGCGGTTCTTGTCGGACAAGTGTTTTGCCAAGTTCGAGGTGTTGCCTCCCTTAGTTTGGAATTGTTTGTAACACTGGCGACAAACAGGTCTCGACTTATCGGTAGTTTTGCCCTCACTGTACAACAACAGGTAGGCAAAGTAGCCAACCTCCAGATTCACTCCTCGCGTATCGGGACACCGTGCAACACTAGCATAGGTTGTAGGTTTTTATCCCTGACTACATGCATGCAAGCCGAATGTTGAAAAGTGACCCTGTTCAAATGAGGCAGCCTGAGAGAAATTGGAGTGAGCTGGCGTAATGACGTAATTCCAATTATGAGCCTAAACCTGCATTAGCATCTGTATTGTCAATGTTGCAGTACATCACCTTTTCCTCCTACTGGTAAACATAGCTGGAAATGCAGTCAGAGATTAACAGCTTGAAAATGGGAATTCATATACTCTCCTCTTGCTGGGGAGGGGATGTGTCTGTGCACACCAAACTCCAGTTCCAGATATATTGAGTTATTTATCCTCAACCCAGTCCTCCTCCAACTCAGCCGTGCCCCTTCTGGGTTCCCATAGAATCTCGTGTCCCATTTATCTGCAGGCCTAACAAGGTTCTTGGTTTACCTGGCATGCATGTGCTCAATATGGGCTGTATGCTGATGATTGCCTGCTAATTATCTCAGTCTTCCCGTGCACATCCGTCCGCACTTAGAGCACTGGGGAATGTGCCCTCCTTTACAGAACACAGTTTTCTGAGGCCATTAGTGATGAATAACGATGTGTCTCCCTTTGACACAGGGAAACCAGTTGTTTGATTCATTGGCAGGTGGTTTAGGATCTAGAGAGTGGGGCTAGCCATACCTGTTCACACACCAGTGCCTGGTTTTATAGCATGACTTAACAAGTGTGGTTACTGTGATTATTGTGATTTGTGATATTTTGTAATGTATCCATTTACCAAATGCTAGGGCATATGGGAGAAGATATAAACTGTTCCTTTAGAGTATTAAGACAAATGGTCTTTAACTTCCTATTATAACTAGCAGAGTTTTACACTAAACAAATATCTGCTACTGAGTTTGGAAATGTGAATGCCTTTATTATTCTTTATTACAAGATGGTTGTTGCAAGAGATGTAACACTTTTTTTTCCTTTTATAAGGTAAAACTATGGCCTTTATTTGTGAAGTTGTATTATAGTTCTTAATTAGTAAAACTAGAATAAGAGGTTTTGAGCTGAGCGATTTGTGTTTCAGTAAAAACCTGTTTAGAGTTATAGAATCTAGAATTACACCTGCTTGGTCATTGCCTTTCTCATTGCATAGCACACATTAGATATTTTAAAAAGTGTGTTTTACCCCATCATTAAATTAAAATTTCTCCTCTGAGTAGTGAGTGTAGCAAACTGCATATTACTACTATGCAAAATTGGGAGAGACCGCATGTATGTCTTTGTACACGTACTGTAGATGTGTGGATCTGTGTACAGATGGTTGAAGAAGAGATGAGGAGCGTATAAGACCTTGATGCTTAACATATTGCTTAGTACTATAGACTAATAAATACAGACAACATAATTCATAGTTATGATGATTTGAATAGTAATTAATATGAATGTTACTCCTGTTTCTTGGCAAATCATGTTCATTGCTAGTTTATCATAATGCTAAGGTGTTATAATGATTGCTGTGCTGGTTGCCTGGTTAATCATGTTGATTGTTTGATTCTGGAAGTGGTTGCTAGACTTTTGCTAGGCTACTAATTATATTTGCTAGGCTGGTGTTTGGTTAGTTATTGTGATGCAGGATCTGGGAATACAACATTTAATCCTTTGTAGGTGAGACAGCTGAATTTCTTGTTTCAGTAGGCTCAAAAACAATTGCTGATGTCTCCTTGCAGCTGGCCCTAACACCTGCCACAGTGTTCAAAAATTTTTCTGGTTCTCTAGAATTTGGCTGGCATTCCATTATCCACTGTTTTATCCCACTCTTAAATGTTACAAATGTTATGATGGTCTGCAAGTTACATTTACATAATGGGCAACCAGGGATATACCAAATTGAGCATTTCAAGTCCAGTCAAATATTGAGGTTTGATTTCTTTAGAATTCTTTGCACAGAAACTAAACTAAACACTTTAGCATAACAGCCCGGGTACATTACTGTACAAAAAGAGTTGAGGATAAAAGACGGAAGAATTATTTAAAACAACACTTAATTATAATGTCATAGTAGTTTAAACCTTATATTAAATATTTTCACAACCCATTGCACAAACTTCAGGTAGACATTGTAGAATGTGAGGTTAAAGGTGTCTGCATGGTTTAAACAATGCAACCATCAACTTCAGGTGTCTTCCCAGGGGATTACCTGGGCCTTGCCATCATTTTTTTTTTTTTTTTTTTTTTTTTTTTCAAATGTTGTCTGGGATTATTATGCATTCCTAAAGCTTTCCCCCTCATTCTTTATAGCAGGGTAGTTACAGACTCAATCCACAAATTTACTGTCATCCACCTCCCTCCAAAAAGAAATCTCCTAAGCAACATTTTATTCCTGACATGGAGGACAAAAAAAAAAAAAAAAATCATCTCTTCACTGTCACTGTGTCATTTCAGATCCCATAAAGAAGTGGGGGACAAGGTAGATGAGTAAATTGTGCCGATTCTGGACAGCATCGCAGTTCTCGAGGGGCCATTCCATTGTGTGAGAGAATGCAGGAAAGGGAGGATGACTGCTTTTAACGTTGAACGTGGAAATGTTGTATGATGTGTAATAAGCAGAAATTACTTCTATAAATGGCAATGGATGTAGTGTAGCATTTTGTGACCTGTCTGGAAAGAAAGAGTCAAGTTGCGTAAAAAACATGCAGTGTCCTTAGATCCGGGTTTTATTGATGTTTCAGTTGGAAAGAGGTGTTCATTTCATATCATTTCATTTGTAGGGTTTAATAATCTGCTTTATATTCATCTTCAGCATCATTGTAATCTGCTCCAAAAACATCACTGTCCCATTGTTGTATGAATCTAGTACATATATGAAAATGTAAAATGGCTTTTGGTTCACATTTCTCATTGTTTTTTCACCATTATTCAGTGCTGTCTTGGCTCTTAGCATCTGAGGGTGTTGTGCTTGCCGTGAACAAACTGCTCGATTGTTTAATGCAGATTATTTAAAGAAACTTGTGTTTGTGTGTGTCTTTATTCCTGGAGGCAGATGAAAGGTTTGGTCAATGCAAACAGTGCTTTGAATGCTTGGTAATTGCTTTGATTGAATAAACCCTCCCCTACCCTATTTGATTCACATAATGCAGTTGTTCCCCACTAGGCTGCCACTTCCCACATCCCAAAGCCCCCACCACCAAACCCTCAGCCTCAAGGGTACATTTACACCAAACTTAAGAAACAACAAAGCACCCACACACACCCCCAAAAAAAAACACAACAAAAAAAAACTACACAGTAGAAAGTAGATCAATGATTCAAGAAAGGCTGCCTGAGAGGAAAGGCAATAATTTCTTAGTGGCTGGCTATGGAGGGGAGGGGAGGGGAGGGGAGGGTGGCGGCCTGAGCATTTGGCTCTGAGCTGCTCTAATAAGACCCTCAAGTCATGTGGGAGTTTTGGGAGCCAATTCTTACCTACCTACAGAGCAAAGGGCCAGAAAGAGATCACACCGGGTGGCAGGGGCTGTGCTGAGGCATTGCCATGGGATTCAAGAAAGGGTGCAGAGAAC
Source organism: Limnothrissa miodon (assembly GCA_017657215.1). Taxonomy (NCBI): domain Eukaryota; kingdom Metazoa; phylum Chordata; class Actinopteri; order Clupeiformes; family Clupeidae; genus Limnothrissa; species Limnothrissa miodon. The sequence goes on along the minus strand of JAGFZM010000105.1, from coordinate 142,798 downwards.
TTTATATTAGCTGTAATTAGTAATCTGTGGCTATACAGTATAACCTATGTAGGAACATATCAATGTACTGTATAATGTATGACTGACAGTAGTTACTAAATATCCCTGCCCCATCTTTTGAAAAAAAAATCCTGAAGGGGAATTATTTCTGCATTTTACTGTACATGCTCATGAAAAATGGCCTCGTCTCAAGTTGTCGAATCATAATGTGTGAATTACGGTAGCTGGTAGCCAGAGGCCATGAAATGACAGACTGCTTTGCCTCTGGCACTTGCATTAGGGCATTGTCCCGAGTGATTGGGGAAAAATGTGACATGACAACACCTCTATAAAGAGCATTAACATCCTTGTCCAATATGAAATGTCAGATAAAGGCAAACAGTAAATCCCAGATTGAGCAGAATTGAACGGTAACCTTTTCAGTGTTGCCAGCTCTGGATTGTTACCATCCCCCATCTCTCTTCTGAGAGGTATTGTTCCTAGTCTTGACATTTGTCAAGCCTTGATTTTGCCATAGGATGTTTTACACTTTCAGTGTGATTTTGTCTGTCAGCACCCAAGTAAAACTATACTATCTTCAAGTTCATTTCAATGTGTCTGATCAAGCCAAGTCTGGTCAAAAAGATATTTCTTTTATTATATGTAGATGTGTATTATTAGTTGTAGTCCTCATCAGATTCAAATATTTACTCACCAATTAGCCTGCAGGATGCAGTTGTTTAAAGGTCTAAGCTCTTGGTTTTAAAAAGTTTGAAGGTGGATTGTAGGCATAGCAGTATTCCCCACCCTGGAATGCTTTGGGATATAGAGTCTCTTTTCAAAGTCAACATCAAAGAGTTGCTGATTCCCTCTTGGATAAAAGTGCACCTCTGTGTTCTTCCAAAGACCAGGGCTGCATTTGAAGGCAGCCAGATATGACAGTCAAGGTTGGATGACATGAGGGTATGTGTGAGAATTGTAAATCCAGTACAGGCTTTTGATCGACACAGGATCACTTTGAAACCCATACCAGTGACCCTGTTGGAGTCCACCATGAGGCCATGCGTGGCAGTAACTTTGAGTTGGACAAAAATGTCAGACATTTATCAGTTAATTATTTCCTTTCCCCATCTGCAGATCATTGCCATGAAGATGCTCTTTAAGCTCATTATTGTTGACTTTTTTTGGTTTACTGTTTATTTACTGCTGAGTACATTAAGAACGTTACGGATACTAACATATCCTCGGTTCTCTGAGTGAGAAGCCGAAACGTACGTGTGGATGATGCCTATCATCTCCTGCTTTTCTGAAGTCATTTTAAACCAACCCTTTGAAAAAAGGGCAGTAAGCGCACTGACGCGCGCAGGCAACTACTTAGACAGCCCTGCGTGACGTCAGAAAGTCTATATATTGACTGCGCTTACGCTTCAGGTCCTCTTTGCCAAGCTCGCCAGCGTCGGCGATTGAGGCCCGAAGTGTACGTTTCGGCTTCTCACTCAGAGAACCGAGGATACGTTAGTATCCGTAACGTTCTCTTTCGTTTCGAAGCCGAAACGTACAAGTGGATCACTACAACCAAGCCTCAAGAGCCCTACACCAAGGAGCCCGAGGTGGGAAGATCCATGGGACCGCCGCCGGGCCCAGAGAGAACATTCTCTGCTACACCCGGCCTGGTGACGTCCAATGCGTAAAAACGCGCGAAGGTGTTGCCTGAGGCCCACGAAGCGCTCAAGCAGATATCTTTCATGGGGACGCCTTTCCAGAAGGCCCAAGAAGCCGCCACTCCACGGGTGGACATGAACAGGCGGAGGAACACCCGCCACCTCATATGCCAGACGTATGGCTTCCGTAAACCAATGCGACATGCGTTGGGTAGACAAGGCCTGACCCTTGGCACGCTCGCCATGGCAGACGAAGAACTGGTTCGTCTTCCTGATGCTCTGCGTACGCGTCAAATAGGCACGAAGCGCTCTGACTGGGCACAGAGTAACGGGCACAGAACTGCCCGTCTCAGGAAGGGCTGCGAGCTCAATGACCCTCGAACGAGGGTCAGTGGACAGCACTTTCGGGCGAGAAAAGGGATTTGGTCGCAGCGTGACCCGCGCGTCACCTTGCGTGAACTCAAGACAGTCAGGACTGACCGACAAGGCAGTCAGATCGCTGACACGCTTCACCGAGACCAGAGCGAGCAGAAGCGCAGTCTTAAGGGAAAGCATCTTTAGACTGGCACTCGACAGAGGGTCAAAGGGCGTAAGGGCCAGTCCGCGTAGGACAGTGGCCAGGTCCCAAGTAGGGACCCAAGGGGAGGAAGAGGGGCGGAGCCGCCTGACGCCCTTCATGAAGCGCGACGCAAGGGGGTGAGCGCCTGGGGAAACGCCAGCATAGCCAACATGGCATGCTGAGGTAGCTGCGAGGTACACCTTCAAAGTAGAGGGTGTACGACCCTGATCAAACAGGTGTTGCAGAAAAGCAAGCACCTCACCAATAGGGCAGACTAGAGGATCACAGCCTCTGTCTCTGCACCACGTGCTGAAAACACGCCACTTCAGTGTATATAACGACCTTGTGGACGTCGCTCTAGCAGCCTGGACGGTCTCTATCACTGCGTCTGACAGGCCGCTCTCTAGGAGACGCGCCCGTTCAGGGGCCAAGCCGTCAGTCTCCACGCTTCCGGCTTGGGGTGCCACAGCGACCCGTGAGCCTGCGATAGGAGGTCTCTCCTCAGAGGGAGAGTCCACGGCTGGCCGTCTAACAGTGAAACCAGATCTGAGAACCAGCTCTGAGATGGCCAATTGGGGGCGATCAGAATCACCCTGTGAGCCCCCGCTCTGATCCTGGCCAACACCTGACGCATCAGAGGAAGGGGGGGAAAAGCGTAGAGCAGACCGCGCGGCCACGGGTGTGCCAGCGCGTCTGACCCTAGCGGCGCATCCCGTTCCAGCGAAAACCATGCTGGGCAGTGAGCGTTCTCTCCAATATCATCCAGCTGCGGCCAAATGGGAGTGCCGGTTCTCTGTATAACACGCCCTTACACAGTAACGCCTTCGCCACTATTAACATCCGGCTCCTCTATTTCTTCTCATTTGCTATCACTAGCTAGTCAATTCCACTTAGCCCTGTGGTTAATTCAGAGAATCCTTAATATAATATGAGCCGTAGTCAAAGATTAGCATATAAACTGGTGTAGAAATAATTAAGTAAACTACGAAAATAAACGAACGTTTGTCCAATGAATATCACAAACATTTGAGAAAAAAGGACGTTTGTCCAATGTACACCACACATTTATATTACAGCACAAGGAGACGTTAGTTAGCATTGAGCTTAGATCTAGGTTCCCTTTCAGTTAGCTTGCCACATATAGGAAGTATTCCGGTTATAAATGGAATAGTTTTGATATTCAGGTCACGCAAACTGCCTTAACATACGGCCAGATTGTTTAATGTCAAACTGAAGAGTTCACAGTACTCGCGAATCAACCGAATATCGTCACTATTCCTTCAGTCTCTTCATGTGCCTTGTTACGTAATTTCAGGGAGACCCCATAGTTTATACACAATTGAAACTGTATTTATTCAAAGGCTTAATTTCTCCCCCTCCATTTGCACATGTATAATTCAATAAAAACACAATTTAAAACTCTCAAAACAATTTATTTAGAAACATATAAGAACAGTATAGAACAGTTGTAGGTTGGTTGGTTGTGTCTGGGGGTGGGGGGAGCAGGTTGGTTTGCTGTGTGTGTGTGTGTATGGGCAGGCAGGGAATAACGGAGGGGCAACAAAAAACGTTTCAGAATAATGAGAACTTAACATGCCCAATGTGGTGGTCGGACTTATGGAAGACAGATGTCCTCTATGACATATCTTCCGAAAGAAGTGTGCCTAATGACCAAGTGAGCACGTGGCCAGTCCCTTCTTTGGCAAAGGTCTTTCAGGCGCAATGCAAGGCCGCTGGCAACGCCTGCGGCTCTATAAATCTGCCTAACGGTTATGGTATTTAGACCGTCCCTATCAAGTCGAAGTTTCTCGCCAAGTGAGTCATTTATGTAAATATATGGGTGGAAGGGTTTAGCAAGGTCATGGAAGGCGTTTGACACTTTATTGAAAACCCCCAGCATCGACATGTCCATCCTGAGGGTTTCTTTGATGATCCTCTGTAAGATCTGCGGGGGGAGGACAGGCCTGTTCATTGCAGAGAAAGGTCCTACTGCCTGTCCTGCAGGGCTGGGGAGACAAACAGACAGAGAGAGAGAAAGAGAGAATGCATCAAATAAAAATAAATACAAGGTTTGTTTTGTATAATTTATTTCCACTACTGCAGTGCCCGTAGAAATACAATCCTGCAACAAAAGCCTTTTTGGGTCCCTACAATTAAGCAGTAGCACCAGAAGTAGGCCGAGAGGGGAAGTGGCTGTAGTCAGAGTGTAAGAACTGCTTAATAATAAGATATCTTTGTCACTTGGCTCTGCACTCTCACATGCCATTAGCCAGACCTGTACCAGACCTGTACTTCTGCCGTAACAATTAGCTTCTACTATAATCAATGGAACTGGCTACAACAGACACAGAAGCACAGCAAACATTTAAAAGAAAACTAGACCAGTCTTTCCAATGTATTTTTGATGCAAATTGACTTCACATAATATAAAACATTCTGTGTAGCCATTGGGTTATGCATGGAATAGACAAACAGGGTGACACACAGACAGACCTTCCATGCATTAATAGATAGATACTGGCAAACGGCTAAGTACAGTCTCTAATACCTCTCAATGCTTGCTGTCTCCTGGGTGGGGCCAACATGTGCTGATGGAGAGGGCAAGAAAGGTGTGCCCGCTTGTCCCGTGGGGCTAGAGAGAGAGTGGGGGGCCTTTGCTGCCTCCTGGGTGTGGGCAACAGGCACTGATGTGCCTGCTTGTCCTGTAGGGCTACAGAATCACAGAGAGAGAGACAGAGATGAAAAAAGTGGGTGGGGGGAGTGTAGGGGTTAGCTACCATTTTCATGAGCACCAAATATGAGTAGAGAAGAAATTATGGACACAGTGTATAATACTTTTGTATGGATTCCTGCAGGAGCTGTTGGCACCACCACCTTCTAATAGACAACATGTCCACCTATACAGTAAAGACATGATTAAAATGTTTCCAAATCCATGTTACAGTACTGGCAGTGTACACAGATGTTAACTGTGTACACTGTGTTAACGCTCAGAGGAAGCTACACAGGAGAACCTAAGTGCATCTGCTGAGTGGTTTCAACTTTAAAACTAATTCAGCTGAAGGACACTCATCAGCTGACAGAAACTCACAATTGGGCAATTAGCAGGTAAGCAGAAACTCTGGACTGAAAATCAACAGCTCCTCCCACTGTTAGGCCTTTTTCTTTGTATGGTCTCTTGGTGGGTGGTGTTCTCACAAACAGGAACACCTTAAAGACCAACTACATACAACTGGATAACTCAGAGGAAGCTACACAGGAGAACCTAAGTGAATCTGCTGAGTGGTTTCAACTTTAAAACTAATTCAGCTGAAGGACACTCATCAGCTGACAGAAACTCACAATTGGGCAATTAGCAGGTAAGCAGAAACTCTGGACTGAAAATCAACAGCTCCTCCCACTGTTAGGCCTTTTTCTTTGTATGGTCTCTTGGTGGGTGGTCTCAACGGTGCAATTTAGCAACTGACTTGCAAATCCATAGTGATTTTTCTTGGAGCGCCAGCCCTTGTGTTCAGCCCTTCTCGTGTGAAGACATTTGAGGGTAAAGACATACGTGTCAACCTGTGCGTGTCTACCGAGCAGGGGCTCTGAGCAGAGCAAACAAAAAAAAAAAAAAAAAAAAAAACCTTCCAAATCGGTCAGCATGTGTCTCTACCCAATCCCTACATGGTCCAGAGCTCGCAGGAGGTTTCGCTTTGTCAGCAGACGTCGCAATCAAGGTAACCTCCGGTTGCTAAAGCAAGCTTCTGAGAATCGCTCTGTACTCTCAATAGGACTCTGGAATTGTCAGTCGGCCGTCAACAAAACGGACTTCATCTCTGCCTATGCTAAACACTTAGCCTTAGACGTCATGGCCCTCACCGAAACATGGATCAAACCTGGAAACAATGCAACTCCAGCGGCACTTTCTGTCAACCACACTTTCTCCCACACCTCTCGTCCAGCCGGACGGGGCGGAGGCACGGGCCTGCTCATCTCCAACAACTGGGAATACAACCAACTGATACAAACAGCTACATACAACTCCTTTGAATACCATGCCACACTGGTGACAGCACCTGTCAAAATCTACCTGGTTGTCATATATCGCCCTCCTGGCCAACTAGGAGACTTCTTAGACGAGTTTGATACACTGCTCTCATCCATTCCTGAGCATGACTGCCCCTTGCTCGTCCTTGGCGATATGAATCTACATCTGGACAACCCAAGCTCTTCTGACTTCCTCTCACTCATCCATTCCTTTGATCTACAACTGGTTCATAGTCCTCCAACTCACAAAGCAGGCAAGGTACTGGATCTTGTACTTGTCCGCAACTGCTCTACGGAATCCCTGACCATAACACCTCTGCACCTCTCGGATCACTACTTCATTCAGTTCAGCTTACGCCTCCCAGTAGTATCTCGGACCACCCCTCCTCTGGTATCGTTCCGCCGCAATCTCCGCAATCTCTCTCCCTCTCGCTTTGCTTCTCTTGCCGCCTCTGCTCTTCCACCAGCATGTACATTCTCCTCACTTGAGGTCAATGATGCCACTGAGTCTCTGTGCTCTACCCTGAGGATGTGTCTTGATAGGCTATGTCCCCTATCCACCAAACCGGCTCGGCCCTCCCAACCGCATCCTTGGCTTGATGACTCCATCCGTCGACAGCGTACAAACCTCAGAGCTGCTGAAAGGCAATGGCGCAAATCAAGAAATCTTTCTGACTTAAACAGGTTCCAGGCACTGCTCTCTTCCTTCTCATCTGATGTCACTGCTGCAAAGAAGGCCTTCTATAATGACAAAATTCAAAACGCCACGGAAACCAGGAGACTATTCTCAACCTTCAAAACTTTACTCAATCCCCCACCACCACCTCCTGCTACCAATCTGACAGCTGATTCTTTTGCTTCTTTCTTCAACGACAAAGTAGCTGCCATCAGTAGGCAGTTCTCTGAACCAACTGCAAAGGCTACAACTGGACCGTATACTAACGGCAGCACCTCCGATTACAATAGTCCTGCCGCGACATTTGCTTCATTCAAACCCCTCACCGAAATGGATGTGTCTAAACTTCTCACTTGCAGCCGTCCTACAACGTGCCCTCTGGACCCGATTCCAACCAACCTCTTGCAATCCATAGCTCCAACTATCACACCAGCTATCACACATGTGATCAACGCTTCACTATCAACAGGAATCTTCCCTTCTGCATTCAAGCATGCTCAGGTAACACCTCTACTCAAGAAACCCTCTCTTGCTCCCGACCAGGTGGGAAACTACAGGCCGGTCTCTCTCCTTCCGTTCCTTGCAAAAACTATTGAAAGGGCAGTATTCAAACAGGTTACTGAATTCTTGAGCCAACAGAATCTACTCGACCACAACCAATCTGGCTTTAAGAGCGGCCACTCCACTGAAACAGCTCTACTATCTGTGGTTGAAGCCTTAAAAGAAGCCAGAGCGGAATCAAGGTCATCTGTACTCATCCTGCTTGACCTGTCAGCTGCGTTTGATACGGTAAACCACAGTATTCTATTGTCTATACTGTCAAACATGGGCATCAAGGGTGATGCATACTGCTGGTTCGAATCCTACCTCACTGGGCGACTGTTCAAAGTGTCCTGGCTAGGACACACCTCTGCGCCTTACCACCTTGCTACTGGAGTACCCCAAGGATCTGTGTTGGGCCCCCTTCTTTTCTCCATCT
>JAGFZM010000105.1:111666-124915 GCA_017657215.1 Limnothrissa miodon | reverse complement strand
TCATTAGTTGGACTATTCAGTAGATTTGGTTCCTAATAATATTGACTTGTAATGTGGAATCAAATAAAGTACATAAAATGTGTGTGTCCTGTTGTTGAAAAACTAATGATGGCCCTACTACGCACAAACAAAATGGGATGGCATGTCACTGCTGAATGCTGATTTACTCAGGGAAACATTAAACTACAGGGTGTGTCCAAACTTTTGACTGGAACAGAAGCATTTAAAAGGATTTCATGGTATAAAAAGTGGTTGTATAACTTTTCACCCCTCAATGCAACTAATGCAGACACCTCCACACCTCTGCTGAAAGATCAATCAATTCCTCTAATGAAAATGTAATGAACACGGCAGTATAAAATTTTATCGGCTTCGGTTTTGTCTGTGATGTCTTCAAAAAATAGACTTTATTCACATGTACAATGTACATATAATGTTGGCTTAATGGTTTACTTATTTGGAACTGAACCCATTTAGTTTTATAGGGAAAAATATGCGCTAATTAAATCAATGAGTTGATTTAATTAGTGTTTTTCTTTGAATGTCAGCAGCATAACAAAATTAGTGTGTGTTTGTAATCCAATAGTCTGGGTTACAGGCAAGCAAATACTTGACAAGGTGCTTTTCAGTGCAAGAGTAATTGCTTGAAAGTGCCACTGTAAAGAGAAAAAAATCTTTGTGTGCAGTTGCCAAGATGAATAATTGGGCGATGCTTATTTTTCCTTTTTAAATCGACCCCCTATTTTAGAATTTGTACAAAGCTGGAACAACTCTTGGAAGTGGTTACTGTAAAGGGGTTTATTTAGTTGGCACTGCTGTAGGAGGACCTCCATTGCCAAATTGCTGTGCAGTAAAGATAATGATAACAGACGGTAGTAAAGTCCTGGGGACAGTAGTGATATTTCATAAATATTCATCTTGTGTATTGGTTGTCAATATGTTCGCCAGTTAGGCATTTAAAGTAGTCTGTCTCTATTCTTGTTAAGCCAATAATAAAGGCAAAACATGTAATATTTATAAACCACAACGTAGCCATGAGAGACTGTGGCAATTGTAGTAATTTCTTACAAAGACCCATTCCATTCTTCTTCAGAGCCATGGCCTAGCTCTAAGCTCTGTGAGAGAAGTTCTCAGGATTTTGTAAGGCTAATGCTTTCCAGGGGCAGAGGATGGCAAAAGCTGCCGACATGGAGTTGAAAATACATGCAGGGACCCTTAAGCAGCTCATGACTTTTTGCACACAAACTTGCAATCCATTCTGCCCAACCAAAGAATATAATTTTAACTTACATTAGTACATGTCCTAGCATACAAACAGGGCAAAAAATGGTAATATGAATAAAAACTAACTACAGTACATGCAAATAGTCTGACGTGAAGTCAGTGAAAATTTAACAAATGATTAAACGACACATTCATATTCATCGATAAAAGAAATGTTTTTTGTCAGGAGCCAACTTATATCCTCAGTATTCAGAATTATTTGATGGGCTATAATCATGTAAAGGAAATGCATGTGCCTCCCATTGGGGCAGCATGGCCTATTGGTTAAGGCTCTGGGTTGCAGGTTCGATCTAGACCAAGGCAGAAGTTTCCTTATGCAAGGCACCAAACCCCTGGGCGCAGCTGTACAGTAGCAAGCACTACTGTGGGTTAATGTGTGCTCATATTCACTAAATTACAAATGAGATAAAAGCATAGACCAAATTTCACACACGGAATCTAAACTGTTCCATAGAGTACACATCACCTGCTTGAGCCATGAAAATGTTTTTTGAAAGGGAAATGTAATTTGTAGCCCTGCTTTTTTGAGGTTTTAAAGTGCTTTTAGTTGGAAAAAGGTGGAGAAAATTTAATACATCATCATACATCAAATAATTTGTCTTAAGTTTGTCTTTTGTCCATTCACTTAACTTTTTCTTGCCAACAACACTTGGTGACTTTGAACAAAAAAGGAATTGTTGATCAACACTAAATTTAGTCTTAAAACTGTACACCTGCGTTGTATTTGCATCTGCAGGCCAGACCTGGCATCATATTCTACATCAATAACATTGAAATTACTAGCTGACTGAATATTTTATCTACACAGGTCACAGTCATTAAAATACTTGTGCATAAGAATGAGTAGTAGCCAGTACTTTCAAGACAAAAAAGTTTGCTATATGTTTCTTTAATTATGTGTTTTTATGTTCTTGTTCTTATTTGACTTTATTTACATATAAATACGTGTTTGTGCACACACACACTGTATACATACTGTATATCTATACAGTACTGCAGGGGTCTTCAACCTTTTTCAGCTCAAGGACCCCTTGGCTGTGAGAGAGACTGAGCACGGACCCCCACACCTATGGAGTAAGATTGCTGTCAAAATTTTTGTGTCCATATATTTGATACACGTGCGTATTTAGTTGTGCATAAAATAAACATTTGTGAGTTCTCAAATGAGTTCAGTCATGCATAAAAAATACGAATTCAAAAATTACAAGTACGAAATCAAAATTTCAATACGCCTCTCAATATTATGGATACGACTTCGCACACGTTACTCAACTGTCAAAATACGTCATCGCCCCATTCACAGGCATTACTGCTGAGAAAATAAACGTTTTGACCGCTATCTTACACACCTGGCCCATCTCAAATCCTGCCGTCATTTGGACCGTCAGTTATGAGTGCCTACATGCACGCACGCACACACACGAGCGCACACATTCTAAACAAGCGTTATTAACGGGGGTAACACCTCGTTTCTTTACATAGTTGCATAAATTCGCCCTATAGCCTAACAGAATGAATGTCACAAGGGTTAACTAGCTGGATATATTCAGCTAAATTCAGGCAAAGCTTCATTAGCTCAAACTGATACAGACAGAAATATGCCTCTTCCTCTTGTGTAAATATAACTTCGTCTTTCAGAAGGAAACATGAGATTATCGTTATCATTTTATTGTGATGGAACGTTGGATGAATGAATTCGCGCAGAACGCCTTGAAGTTCAAAGACCGCAGACTCTCATAAAAAACAACAAAGCAAAACATTACATAGAACCGCAAAGTTCAGGGTTCATCAGTCCCAACACTGAACAGACGAATCAAACGTAATTTATCTCCCGGAATGAAAAGAACGAAGCTATTTAACTAAAACGCACGGGGGGGAAGTGTGCTTTAATCGCGATGATACAACTCTAATAAAAAAAAGATCACAAGGGTCACATTTTTTATTATAGTGGGACGAAGAATTAAAGATAACTGATCAGCTACCAGGTCCTAGTGAGAGCACTGAACCTGGTGAGTGGAGCTTCTCTAATCTAGGACTGATGGGATTTGCGAGGCAATGTCACATAAGGCTCAGGCTGAAGTGGTGACCTGTATTTGTACATTTATGAATGCTAAGGTGTTTTGGCATAGGTTAGCAAAATGTTACGCAGGGATCACATGATCACATGCATGATTCATGGCCTACAATGTGTTATTTAAATACGAATATGAAGCAATTTTCTTTTGAACAGTATGTTAACTATGACAAATTTTATTTTTTGGAAGAGAAAGAAAATGCTTTAGACAAAATATTTTCGCGGACCCCCTGCAGTACCTCCGCGGACCCCCGGTTGAAGACCCCTGCAGTACTGTATATATACCGTATTTTCACGCGTATAACACACGCGCTATACGCATTTTTGCAAACCGTGCACTACCACTGTGCGGTATATCCGTAAGCGCGCTATATAAGTTTTTGTTTACACAGCCAATGCCACCTTTTGTTTACACAGCCAATGACACCCTCTATGAGCAGATATAACACGGTGAAAACATATCTTGGCGGTGGCTACTTGATTTAAATTACCGTAAGTACATAGGATTTATCCAATCCATCATAGCTTTAGAATAGGGGTCGGCAAATAAGTTTGGACCCGGGCCAGTTTTTTTTTTTGACAATTAAATCGCAGGCCATCATCAGGCAAACCATGCTTTCCTACTGAAAAAAAATATTATATCATAGGCCTATATGCTACTCTATTTATTAAAAAAATAATTTACATTCATTTAAAATGCAGCAGCTCCTGTCATCTGTCATTCAACAGATAGGCTTAGCAACCTGACTAGCTAATGATTTGGCAATGTATTACTAAAGTTGCTAATTCTAACATGACATCCTGATGTTGTTTTCTGTTTGGATGTAAACACTCAAGATTCTTAGCTAGCGAAAAATGTCCAAACTGTCCAAAAAATGTCCAAAGCGACGAAAAGAAAAGTTGTTAGCGAATATAGGACGTACAAAGAGTGGAAGGAAAGGTCCGCGTTCAGCCTACCTGAATTTATGAACATCCAACATCTCATCCTATATTGGAAGGCACCACGAGACAACGCATGGCCAAAAAACATATCCACTTGCTAATTGGTGCTCTTTGTTAAGCTCTATGAGACCTGTCTTTTGTAAAATGCGCTATACAAATAAAATTGAGTTGAATTTTGTTTAATTTAATTGAAGCGCTGACGGCTGGATATACACAGAGCGGCAAGATCCTGGTTCGGTCACAACAGTCTACTGACGCAGAGGTTATAAAGGAAGTGATAGCGATAGCGTAATGAAATCTGTTGAATTGTCGTTTTTGATAGCAAATATTATACGTTTTTATTTTAATCAACCTCATCTGGCGGGCCAGATATTATTGACGGTGGGCCAATTCGCTATTTGCCGACCACTGCCACAGGACATGATAAACCATAACTTTAGAAGCAGCTCTGAAGTGATTTTCGACTGGAATTGTATCGCACTTCTTTGTTATGTCATCATTGTTGTGGGAATGAGATGCCATTTTGGAACAAAGAATAGGTATTACAAATGAGCCCGCGAGTTAGTGAGTAATAATTCAACAACAGGAATCGCATGTTAAATGGGCAGCATGCGCGGTATACGCGTGGGCGCGCTATGCAGAATTTTTTTTTACATTATTGCTTTGTCTCTGCGCGCTATACACGTGTGCGCGTTATATACATAAAAATACGGTATATGTCCTTGTTTGTATGTCCTCTTTCAAGGCTTCCGACTGTTGTCTGTTGCCATTCCAGTAAAAACAAGTGCTAGGTTGTTACTGGATTGATCACTCCTCCTAAGAAACCTTTCAGGAGCTCGCACTGTGTTGTACGAGCCTATGACATCAGAGAATGATGAATCACTGAATGAGCACCCTTGTACCTCTAGCTGACTGGAACACAATATGTCCTGTTGTAATCTGCTACAAAGCATGCAATATTAGCAACATTTTCATACATAAATATACACACACACATACACACACACACACACACAAAGTAACTCTCTTACCCTGCAGTCGTGGCAAAATTAGATGCTGGTAAGATTAAAAGCTTTGCTTTGTATAGTGCAGGTTCATAAGTGGGACCTGATTGGGGGAGGGAAGCGGGGGTCCCTGCACAGTGCTTCCTCAAAGAAATGGGGACAATCCATTTTCCCCTCATTTCCTCCTCCACCAAGGCTGTTGGGCAGTTACATATTTATTTATGCCAGGGCAGAGTAAACAGATGAAATGTTTCATCATGTAAGAGAAATTGAACACTGCTGAATGAAATCCACAGCAGTGGTTTCCTCAGTTCATATCTGGCGTGCATGGGTAAAGGAAATAGGCAGCTGGCTAGAGCCTCTAGATTTGAGAAGAAAATTGGTTGCTTCATAGACAGACAGAAAATATTGCTGAAAACTTTTCTACTATACACATTCAATGTTCAGGTGCTTTCTGTGGTTTCTCTTTTTCATGTAGAGGCAATGGCCCAAAATGGCCCCTGCTATGTTGCAAGATCATTAACTTTGTGTAGATCAGATGGCATATATTGGCCGTATAGATTGGTTGTGGTGGTAGGTATTATGTACAGGAAGAATGAAGTATAAATAAAGTAAGAGGCATTAAAATACCAAACCATATTGATTTGTACTTTGCTGATGGATCAATAGATCAATGCATCAGGAATGAGCTTACAGAGGCAGAGAAATGGTCTCCAAATATAAATCGACAGTAAATCCTTTACATTCCGGCTAAGAAAAGGTCTTCTTTTGAAAAAGAAACTTCGGTACGTAGATGTGCTCTGGAAAGGGCATCAGTTGTTTTATAGGGTCTGACTTTGTTCTGTTGGCTCTATGACACTGTTGTAGTGAAGGAAGTGTTGAAGAGGATGCATGAGGACATCATCATTTTTTTAGTCATAGCTCTCAATAGCCTTAGATTTTTTTTCAATGCGGACAAAGGAACTTTTATTCCCGGCACGGAAAATGCAACCTTTTCCTCCTCAGATTTGACGCCCATAAAGAAGACATTCAAATTAGCCATGATGAATTTCTATAATATAAGAACATTGCTGTCCTAGGGCAAGAGTCTCTCCTCTGATGTAATGGGCTGTTATTATATATAAATAATAAATGTTGTCTTTTGACACACAATGTGAAGAAAACAGCAATAAAAGCATCACATTCAGTAAAGTGTGCCTTATGCCTCAGGAGCCAACAGTGTAAGGTCACAGCCTTAAGGGCGAGGTCGTCCTTTCTTTTTTCTGGAGGAGACGAGGCAGAGGGAGGCACACCGAGAGAAAACCAGCAGGTAGCGAGAGCGACTGAAAGGACGAGAGTTATGTATGATTGTCATTCGCCGCAACCCCTCCATTACTCACTGCGTATAGTCAGTCAGAGAAAGGGTGCAGACCTGTCAGAGGATAGCAGATGTGTCTAACGGCCGGCAGTGCTCCTTCAACTCTGCAGTCTCCATAAGTCCATTACAGCATGTGCGTCTTAAATCACGGAAGGCTCGGCACCTCGGATATATAGTCCAGCTCCCTGCTGAGCTGTACATGTGTTTTGCAAGTCCTGTAAAGGCAAAGGGTGGCGGAGCACACAAGCCAACAAAACCGGAGCATAATTGCTACAATTAATCAAGGCCATTGATTTGGACTGAGACTATTGGTTCATTGGCGAGAGCAATGGTTTTCCTGTGTGTGTGATGTGTGTATGTGCTTGAGAGAGAGAGAAGAGAGCTGTATTGAGTGCTCGGCAGTTTTGCCATTACAGGCTATTCTTGGATATTCCCATGATATTTTCCATGCTTTCATGGAATAAACAGATTGTACATTTGAAGAATTGACTAAACACACCTTACCAGAACATCAAGGTCAGGGAAACATTTGTTTGTGTGAGCTGAGACTCCACTATGTTGTTGATGCACAATACTCTATTTACTCATGATGCCATATTGTCTAGAGTAGGCTAATATTTTCTGTGAGAGATGGGTTGTAAGATTTCTGTGTATGGCTACTTCTGTGACCTCATTTTCCACTCAAATTTCTTCATACACTCTTAAATGGTTTTTAGCTGTGTGTTTTGTGTGTGTGTCATCCAACATGATATGCTTGCATAAGTATTTGGGTGTGAAGTGCAGAATGATTGTAAAAAATATAATTCAGCCTTGTACTGTGTTTGTTTGTGTGTGTGTGTGTTAGAGAGTGTGAATGTCTTTTTAAACGAGTCCTTATAAACGTCTCATGCATTTTTGTGAGTGTGTGGATCAGAGAATGTTCATGTTCAGTATTTTACTCTGTTGTGTGCAGTTACCCCACCATACCTCCTGAGAGCATTTTATGACAGTGAGGATTCCATTTCTTTTCCTCTTGCTATCTTTATGGTTTGCATCCAAGAGTTAAGCTTGCCCTCTCCCTGTGCTGTGTGTGTGTGAGAGAGAGAGAGAGAGAGAGAGAGAAGGAGAGAGGGAGAGGTAAAGAAAACTGAGCTACTAAGAGAGGTTTATCTTTCTGGAATAAAAAGTACAAGAACCCCGCTGTGTCATTGGCTGGGGAGGCTGATAAGCTGTTTAAAATGTCACATTTCTAGGAAGATGTTTTCCCTTTTTTTGGAGGCGGTTGTTGGTGACTGGTATGCGGTTGCAAGTTTCTGTACAAAGATACCACACAGCCTAGACACACACCAAATTCCATTTTCAGACAAGAATACTGACAATAGACAAAGATCTATTTTGGTATGCATACCAGTACGTCTGATGAGTATGACCTCTGCTTTGTGGAAGAGTTCCTTTTTGGTTTCTGGTCCGAGGTAAGGGAGTAAAAGGATTTAGTCACCATAATTACCCTTGAATCCTGTCCTGTTTCTTGTCCTCCTTGCACTTCACTCTTCTTTGGCAAACTATCATCTGGAGTCTGCAGCTGTTGACTATGTCGATAGGGCATCGCTGGCAAACAGTAGATAAGGACACAGTCACAAAGTTGTGCCTCAAACATGTAGTTTGTTTCTCTTCCAAGAGTGGATTTCAGTCATGGCATAGTATCGACATACGGTACAGACAAGACCAGACAAGTACAGTAGTCCTGGCCCATCTATTGGTAAAAAGAACATTAAAGTTACCATGTAAGTTTGGTAAAGTTAACACATCGGTAGAGTTTATTGGAATGGACAGTCATTGTTAATTAGCATGAAGTCAATAGATTTGAGCCATTTGCAAACAGTTGACTACTGCAATCCATGTCAACATCAATCCATCACACAAGACAAGAAAACAAATAAGGAGCTAGAGGTTTCTGTGAGAAGGCTCTCTGTTAGAAGAACATACTGTATGCCATTGTGAGACACTATTGTGCATCACATCTGTTAAATACTAACAAGTGTTTTAACTTGCACTGTTTGAATTAACTGTTTAGTTCCTGTACATTTTGAGGCTTAACCATCCACTATGACAATAGGATTATTGCAGCATACTTTACATCTGTGCAAAAATATGTAAATTGATTTCTCATCTCTCTGCTGCATACAATCCCACTACTTAAAGCGCTAATGTTTAGCTCACGACAGCTTCACTATGGTCATGCCCTTGCTGAAGTTAAGTTTTATTAGAAAACAAAGTGATGACTTAAGGCACCTGCTAATTATGCCTAACAATTAAACATTTTGCATGCATTTCTTTAATAAATTCAGTGAGAAATAAAGTACACAGAGAAAAACACTTATGTATACATATAGAGTACAGTTAAGGACTAAACTATGGAAATGTACATTATATTTTTGTATACCCGTTTGCAGAGTGTACAGCTGGCTTTAAGTGTTGACCACATTCAAATTATAGAAGCACTAAGCTGCTCCAGAATAGTAAGTGTGACTTCAGAAACAGTAGAACCTTGCAAAAGCTTGAATCATAGGGAGTTGAGGGTGTTTTAATCCTATTAAAAAAAACAACAGTGCTGGACTTCATTAAGGCTCAGCTATGAAGCCAGTGTATCCTGGCATCTCTCTGTGGAGATACTGAAGTGGGCGTGCTGCTGAGACCAAATCCATTTCCCACTTTCTTCTTTCTGCTGCCCCCCCCTTAGTATAATCTCCCAGGCTGAAACAGATGCATCTCATGCACCTCCTTCTTTTTCTGAATTAATTCCACAGGCGGCTGGTATACAGTTGAATACATTTCCTTTTCCAGTTGAGATTTGGAGATTTCCTGAAAGCAGTACTTATTTCACCTGCTCCCCTATTCACGTACCTGCATACACACACACACACACACACACACACCCCGCTACTTCTGCAGTGAAAGCCCAGCTTCACTTTAGGGTCCTTAACACAGGCCGTGCAGTAAAGTGGGCCATAAACACCAGTAATCAGACACATAAAGCTGTTTCCCAGCTGTTTTCTTCATGTAAGATTCATGTGAGGAACCTTAAAAGTTTCTGCTTTTCCTTTGAGGGAAAGTCTGACCTTTTGCAGGTGTTAAGGTGAAGTCTCATCACTGTTCAAAGGTGAGGATGTCAGGACAGACATGGTGGGAGGAAATGTTCTCAGTTGGCTCTCCCTAGCCAGCTGCACCACTGAGCTGGACCTTGGAAGAAGAACTGTGTCTGTTGAATCTAGGAAAGCACAAGGCAGATTGCTGGCATGCAACATCTATGATGGTTATGTTATTTTGTCTGGATATAATTTCGGTGTTTGTGTCTGTTCGCACATTTGAGTGATACTTTGTGGGAAATGATGATGCTGGAGGTGGCAATGGGCATTCATCTTCCTCGTCTGGCAGGTTAAAGTAACCCCTCCCCCGGCGCCATCTCTTGGTGATCCATCAACGTTACAGCAGAGATGACAACCCGATGTGATTTCTCATCAATATCACACATGAAAACTGCTGAACCATTAAAACGCTTTCATAAAGACTGCCTTGGCTCTGTGAGGGGCCCAAACTGAAGGTCGGAAGAATAGGAGGCTAGGCAATAGAACTGGCAGAGACAAGTTATTTTTTTTGTCCTGTCGCCTTTTTATTCTCAAAACCCCGTTAGTCATACTGTACCTAATGAAAAGGTTTCCTGAAAATGTTAGCCATTATTTTTTTATTTCCTGATCATTGTATGCATCCTTTTCTTGCAAAACAGTCGACAGTCGACATTTTAAATAAAATTTTTTTTATTTAATGTAGTTTTTTTTAGTGTCCAAAGTATTGCATGTATACTGTAGAAATACTGCATAATACAAAGAAAAAAAAACTGCATTTCAACACAGTATTTTTTCATATGGACAGTCTTTGACTGACTGGATGAAATCTAAGCAATCTATCAAAATGGTGTAAAAGGGTTTAATTTTTTAAAACATGGAAACATGTAGAGGGGTGGTCATGGTAGGGGAATTTACTGTGAGAAAGGGACTTGGTCAAGAAGAATTGACTTACAACCTTTTTTCAACCTAGTTTGCACATTTATTAAGCGATAAAACATGTTCGTAGGGTAACACACAGGGATAGAGAGATGGGTGGGGGAGAGAGAGAGAGATGTGCACCGTAAAAGCTCTCACTCTCCAAACAAGAGTTGGATAATAACTTGCATCATAACATGCAATTTTGAATTGCTGATAACGTTACGGATACTAACGTATCCTCGGTTCTCTGCGTGAGAAGTCGAAGCGCACGAGTGGATGATGGCTATCATCTCCTACTTTTACTGAAGTCAACTTTAACCAACCCTTTGAAAAACGTGCATTAAGCGCACTGACGCACGCAGGCAAATACTTAGGCAGCCCTGCGTGACGTCAGAAAGTATATCTTGACTGCGCTTACGCTTCAGGACCTCTTTGTCAAGCTCACCAGCGTTGGCGAATTGCGGTAGGACCCGATGGACTACCACAGGGCACGGAGAGCACACTCTCCGCCACGCCCGGCCTGGTCACGTCCAGTGCGTAAAAACACGCAAGGTATTGCCTGAGGCCCAAGAAGCGCTCAGGCAGATATCCTGCATAGAGACGCCTTTCCAGAAGGCCCAGGAGGCCACCACCCCATGGGTGGAATGGGCTCTAACATGCGCGTTCGGAGGAACACCTGCCGCCTCATACGCCAGCCCTATGGCCTCTGTAAGCCAATGAGACATACGTTGGGTAGACAAGGCCTGACCCTTGGCACGCTCACCATGGCAGACGAACAGCTGGTTCGTTTTCCTGATGCTCTGCGTACACGTCAGACAGGCACGCAGCACTCTGAACGGACACAGAGTGACGGGCACAGAACCTCCCATCTCAGGCAGAGCTGAGAGCTCGATGACCCTCGAATGAGGGTCAGTGGACAGCACTTTAGGGTGAGAAAAGGGATCTGGCCGCAGTGTAACCCGTGCGTCCCCCTGCATGAAGGCAGTCAGGTCACTAACACGCTTAACCGAGACCAAAGCGAGTAAAAGCGCAGTCTTTAAGGAAAGCATTTTCAGACTGGCACTCAACAGAGGGTCAAAGGGCGTTCGTGCCAGTCCACGTAGGACAGTGGCTAGGTCCCAAGTAGGGGCCGAACGTGTAGGGGCGAAGCCGCCTGACGCCCTTAATAAAGCGCGACGCTAGGGGATGCGCACCTGGGGAAACAGTAGCCAAGGTGGCACGCTGAAATGGCTGCGAGGTACACCTTCAAGGTGGAGGGTGTACGTCCCTGATCAAACAGGTGTTGCAGAAAGCAAGCACCTCACCAATAGGGCAGACTAGAGGATCACAGCCTCTATCTACCACCAAGTGCTGAAGGCACGCCATTTAAGTGTATACAACGACCTAGTGGACGCAGCTCTAGGGCTCTGTATGGTCTCTACGACAGCGGTTGACAGGCCGCGCTCTAGGAGGTGCGTCCGTTCAGGGGCCAAGCCATCAGTTTCCATGCATCCGGTCGAGGGTGCCAAAGCGACCCGTGTGCCTGAGAGAGGAGATCCCTCCTCACTGGGAGGGTCCACAGCTGGCCGTCCAGCATCGAGACCAGGTCTGAGAACCTGCTCTGAGATGGGCAATGAGGGGCGATCAGAATGAGTCCCCGTTCTGACCCTCGCCAGCACCTGACACAGGAGAAGCAGTGGGGGAAAGGCATAAAGCCGACGTCCGGGGGCGAATGGACTGGGCGACGCGTCAGTCTGCAAGAAGCGTGACATACAGTCTGTGGTGAACTCGTCCGTGGCCGTGACGTCCTCAGGACGCCCTTGGCTCATGGCGTCACGCAGCGCACGTCAGCGCGGGCAGACACAGAGACAGGGGAAGTCCACCGGCCGAAGTCGGTGCTCATATACAAACATTGCCCGTGTAGGGCGGGAGCGTGTGTGTGGAGTGCTTATGAACCAGGCAAACTCATCGCCCCAAGAGGGCGTGAGATCAGAGAGGACCGCAGAAGCGGGGGAAAGCGTTCCGAGCTGAGAGCTGCAGAACAAGAGAGAGCGTCCCTCGGCCTTGACTGCTGCCCTGATGGCCAAAGACGTCAGCGAAGTCGCCCTCCTCAGCTGGTGGAGCGTGAGGTCCGACGGCTCAGCCGACAGGTCGGCCACGAGTCCCTCGGAGAGGGAGGAGAGGAGAAAGGCAGTATTCATCGCCCTGACCGTCTGGCCAGAGCAAATGAATGCCTTCCCCACAAGCCGCTCCGTGCGCTGACACGGTGTGGAGGGTAGCTCGGGAGGCGAGGTCCATGTGGTCGCAGACAAAGGCGCCAAACATCCTGCTACAGCTTCCTCAACGCGGGGGAGGCGCAGAAGGCCAATGGCACTCGCTACCTCCATGGCGTAAAAAGCCGCCTGCCCTTGGATGGCGGAGAAGGGAGCCTTCCAGGCTGCCTGGACATCAGCCACGATGGTGGGATGCGCGAGCAGCAGGAGAGCGTCCGGGGATGGCAGCGCACCGGAGAAGGGGTCGAAACGCCCCTCCGGAGAACGCTGAGGCAAGGGCAGGCCTAGCCTGCTAGCTGCCAGAGTGGGCACAG
>JAGFZM010000105.1:80767-111656 GCA_017657215.1 Limnothrissa miodon | reverse complement strand
AAACTAGTCTATAAATGTAATGTAAACCAAAAGTGTAAAGGTAATGCAGGTCAGCAGAAGTAGTGTGAAAGAAAATGTAAAGACCAGAAAGCAGGGGAAGAAAGCGAAGGAAGGAGGCTGCAGCCTGTGAAGCACGGGACCCGTGCAGGAAACAGAGTGAGGAAATCAGAGAGTCCTGGAGAGCGCCTTTAAACTACCCTTCAAATGAGCTCCAATCAGCCGGCAAGCCGGAGCTGGGAGATTGGCCAACTGCTGGACTATCTATAGGAGGAAAGGGTGACCACAGCAGAGCCAGGTGCAACATTAGCAGCTGTTTTTGCAGTTAGGCAGCAGGCAATGCGTTTAAAATGCATAAAGTGTATGTTAACTGCACAAAGCAAGGAGCAACAGTTTAGAGCTGCAAAGCCTACATGTGAGGGACTGCTGATATGAAAAACAGAAAGTTGTGAAAAATTGTGGGGCGCAATGATTTAGTTGGGATGGCTGAATTTTCGTTGAACTATTGCAGATACCTGGACGGGCTGATAAGTGACATTTCTTCTACAGACCAGCTGCATAACAAAAAAATATCTGGAATTGCTTGAAGATCATGAGCCCTCACAAACACTTTATATTTAGATTTATGCATATGGCCTAAATTCTATTTTATTATCATACAGAAGTTTCTATCACAAGATTCCTCTGACTTCCATTCTGTACAACACAGCCTCCTTTTTGGAGAACTTTTCTGATGGTGATGGCAGCCTGTGAGGTGAGTGAGTTTGTTTGTTTGAGTTGATGTCAGTCAACATTCTTCAGAAGTATATTTTGTGCATCAAAGCTCGTTTTGAAGCTTGTAATTGATATTTCACTTCATTTCAAGAGCAACAATTTGCATTTATTACTTGCAAATATTTAAAAGATGCTAAATCTTGTTCATCTTCCACACTTTTGGGAATAACCTTAGGATGTTCACTTAAACACCAGCAGGCATCATTTCTTGCTGTTTGTGTTTTACAGGGTGGAGTGGAGAACTCCACTTAACTGTCAATTCCTGTTTTTATTTACACATTTATTTAAGGAGTTGGGATGTCTAATTGGGAGATTATTGCTTGATGTTGCTGTTAGCTGATTTATGTGAGGGTGAGGAATTAGGCTGCATACAGATGATGCCCCCATGAGATGTCAGCAATGCTCCCCATTTTAAATGCCCCCATGTCCACGTTCTTGCATTGTCAGACAGCTGTAGTCCCTTGAGGATTTTTGGACTACATGAAGTAATTCCTCATCTGATATCTACTCTTTCTTCATCTTCTTTACATACACTTTAAAATGTAAATTAAGATATGCTTCATGCATTTCAACAACAAAAAAACATGAATGCCATTAAAGCAGGGCTAAGCAACGTTCTGTTTTTTTTTCCTCTCACGAGCTCCCTCTAAAGACCGCTGTATTGCATTGTATTGCACTGCATTCTATTGGAGGCGGTCCGCGCTGCTGAACATTGCAAGTGCTGTATCTATCGCTATAGGCCACAGTGGCGCATTCTACACCATTCGTTCGCCGTGTAATGATTAATTTTAGCATCCTAAACAGTATGAAACAGATTAATTAAATGAAAAATGGTGGGCCTTTAAGTTTTCACCACATTGGTGGGTTGTAGCTCATGGCAGAGGTGAAGGGCCCCTGGAGGGGCGTGATGGTATCACCCTGAAATTCAATGTGTGATGGATCTGCAGCAGTGCACAGACTGGTGGCCTACTCCCACATTCAAGTCAACTCTACTGCTAGCAAATTACCCTTATGGTGATCCTAAATTTACTGTGACTTTGTAAATATTGCGGTTATTCAAGCTGTTAAAATTAGCCAGGCAATTTAATGGGAGAAAATTACAAAATTACCCCCGCATCCAGGAAACACTGGAAACAAATCTATTTGCTGCAGAAATTCTATATTCCTTTAGCAGTAGCAGTATTTTTGCTGAAGAGTACAGTAACATTTTCCAGGAAAAAAATGACGTTGTCTTTTATATGTTCCTAGCTTCCGTCAAATAAATTGGTCCTATTTTATGTTGAAGCCCTACACATTCTGACCTTCCATTAACCCCTTACTTAAGGACAGTCCAACAACTCTCTCCGACTGAGGTTAAAGTTCTGATCATTTGAAGTTAGATTTTTGTTCTGGGCAATTGGAATCAGATCCTTTATTCCTTCTCTGAGGAAGATAAAGCCAAAAGCAGAGTGGAGAGGCTTGAAAGGCATGCTCATTTGAAGAGAGAGGGTGAAAAGGTTGGTTGAGTTCCAATTAACGACTTCCAGCGACTGGCGTCACGTGTGGCTTTACAACTGATTTATGACTTTCGTATGAGGGTGCTTGTAGCCTAAACTTAATAAAGTATGCTCCTGTTACCACATCACAAATACTCAAGATTACTCACAATAGAATAACATTTCACTGTTTACTGTACTGTGTGTACTGTAATTATTTTCCGAAACATAGTAAGATTTTCCCCCAAAAGGACATCAACACACTTCTCTAAAACATATTTGTCTAATACAGCTTTTACAGTGATATTATGTGTACCTCTATATTTTCCTAAGGGGAAATTAAGTTAAAATAGACTATGTCAATAACTTCAACAGGTGATGTCTCTCTGTGGTGCATATATTGGAGGGGGATATCATTTGTGGTGCTTCATATAAGTAAACAGTGCTCTCGTCAAGTGACTAGAGGCATCTCGGACACAACAATGTACATCCCACGCTCTCTCTACTCGTCCTTGATCCAAACAGTTGATGCTCTCATCTGCCTGTCAGCACAGGCCGGTTTTAAATAGCAGTTATTCGAGCCGTGGACCCCCAAAGGTATCCACAAACCCACTCTCCACCCACACCTACCCCCTGATGAGGGAAACGCCAGCAACAGCTCGGCAGCGGCTTGCAACTTGAGTATGCATAGGCCTCCTGGAACTCCCGAAGCCTGCCACCCTCTCCTGACAGGCTAATAACCGAGCCAGGGCCCACAGCAGCACCACAACCTCAGCCAGCAATCCAGCCAGCCATGCAGGCAGTATTGACAGCCTGCAGTGGCTGTTTCCCCTGTGGAGAGTCCTGATTAAAGCATGCCTTGTGTTTGTGTGCAACGGAGACAGAGTGTGATGGAGAGCCGGAGAAGGGAAGAATAAAGCAAGCCAATAAAGACCTTGTGATTTCATATGTCTCCCTCTCTGCCTTCTTGCAGGGTTAATAATCTGCCAGTGTGCTAGATGTCAGTAATGCTCATAAGATGTGTTGGCCATGCCTCTGGAGTAGAGTTGATGCCGATGAGTAGATGTGTTTGTTGCCAACAAACGGTTTAAAATAACTAAAGGTTTAAAAGAGTTTTGTACCTCTTTTGAATTAATAATCAACTGAAACGACAGATGTATGATACTGAATTGGATGCTCAGTTTCATGTAAACAACAATTAAGGGATTTAAGGGAGGCCAAGTGCTGTGAATTCTGATGAGTCACCAAGAGTTTGGCAAGTATACTTCTCTTTAAAAAGTGAGAACCTTGTTCGTTTCCCCACCTGAGACCCTGGATGATAAACAAACTTGAATCTATATCAGTTTCTTCTCTTTAAAAAGATCCCAGAAGATTTTTAATGCTGGAGAAAAAACATCTTACTGAGGATTACTTTTTGAATCAACTATTAAACAAGCACAGTTACATCCTGTGGGTTATGAAGCCCTGTGAGACCTGCGGTTTCTTCTCCTGGAAGAGATGTTGAGGTGACTGCATGCTGAGTTTGTGCTCGGGACACAAAGGCAGAGGCATATGTGCTTTGTCAAAGGCTAGTTTTGTCAGTCAGACAACAGGGGAGTGTGTGAGTGAGTGTGTGTGTGTGTGTAAGTGTGTGTGTGTAGGGGGTGGGGGCTAGTGTGGCCTGGCATGACAAGAAATATGGAGAGGGGAAGAAGCAGTCGAGGAAGATGAAGGAATCTTAGGTTGTGAGGTACCCCTGGGGTGGGGGGTTAGGAGGTGGAGGTACGTGTTTGTGGAAGGGTGGTCAGTGGAAGTAGGGGGTGGATGTGCGTAGGGGCACAGAGGGAGTGGAGGTGGGCAGGGGCTGAAAGAGTGTCTGTGAAGTGGTCCTTCAGCGGCCCACGAGGCCGAGGTTATCACCCACATCAAAGCCTTTTGAAAGAGACTACCTGATGAAAGAGAGGACGGCCATCCGCCTCTTTTCCTCCTCTGTGTTGCGCAAACAGTCAT
Organism: Limnothrissa miodon; assembly: GCA_017657215.1. Classification (NCBI taxonomy): domain Eukaryota; kingdom Metazoa; phylum Chordata; class Actinopteri; order Clupeiformes; family Clupeidae; genus Limnothrissa; species Limnothrissa miodon. The sequence continues at coordinate 107,421 of JAGFZM010000105.1, read as the reverse complement.
CGGTACAGGCCACAGGCAGCCCTGTATCCTGCTCATGACTCTTTCTGGACAGGATGGTGTCAACATCTCAAGCAAAGAAGTTGAGAAAACCAGCAAGACCCCCCGCCACCCCCGAAAAACAAACAAATAAACAACCACACACGCCACAAAACGCATCATCCGCCCCGCCCCCCTCCCCTCATGTCCACTATATACGTAACAAACATCTAACACATACGTCACATACTGAATGTCAATAGGGAATTTTCTTTCCTTTTAAAAATCTGGGCTAAAGGAAATTTCATCCAAAGCCACATGATAATTAGAGTCAAATGGACCTTTTTTAACATGACTTAAGGGCCTGTATCAAATTCGAACTAAATTCTACAAACTAAATCATTGGAAAGTTTTTTCTTTTTTGAACCTTGTCTCCTCATTATGGTCAAACTAAGTGCTGTGAGAATGGCCATCATTAAATAAGGGAAAATGTTCTGTGAGATGATCGTTATCCTTGAAAAACTCCTGACAGAGTAAGGCAGGAGCCTGACATGCAAGCTTCGTTATTACATGAATACCTATTAAAGCTGTCTGTAACAAGTGTTGTTTATCCTTGTTTTTATAGTATTTATTTATTTATAAGTTTTATTTTATAGCATGTTTAATGTTTATATCATGTTTTTTAACAGTTTGTAAACTAAAAAAGCACTTCATCAAAATTAATTAGAATGTACAGGTGTGCCAGTGTGAACGGAAATATAATTATACTGTAGTTATTGTTGCAGATGTGAACGGCCCTTTTTTTTTACCCTTGTGAAACTTACACTAGAGCAAAAGGAGTAAAGAGCCATGTAAAAATGGGCTATAACTACTATTTCTTTCTGAGCCTTGTTGGTGGCATGCCTTGTAGTTTTTTTTTAAATGGTTAAAGGAATAGTTCGGTTTTTAACACTTTAAGCCTCTTTCACAAGTTGTCTAAAATGCAATAAAGTGGTTGACACTGAAATTTGGACGATTGCTCTTGTCTCGGCTATTTGGGAAATATAGACTTGCCTGTGCTTGCTTCAAAATGGCTAGCGTTGGGCAATTTTAATTTTAAAAAACTGCAACTCACTGAGTGGTTTGTGGTGCTTGCTGATGAAGCTCCTCTTCAGTGTATTCTGGTTCAAAGTGTTATCCTCACCTGTCAAACTCTAAATCGAGCATGTCCTCCTCTAGTATCCTCCATTCATATTGCATTTTCAGTCTTGAAAACCTTTGTTAAAAAATATCTATACTCGGGAGTAAGAGAGCACGACACGCTGTTTAGGTAGGACTGCTGCTGTGGCAAGCAGAAAGACTACAATCCCATGTAAACAGCACCCCTTACATTTCCGCTGGCATTTTGAAGCAGCCATTTTGAAGAAGGCAGAGGCGATTCTACATTTCATAAATAGCCGAGACAGGAGCAATAGTAAAAACTTGATTGCATTTCAGACAACCTGTGAAACCTTAAATTGTTAAAAACCAAACTATACCTTTAATATTTGTGTCAGGGGTCAAAAATTTGTCAGTATTTTCACAGAAGTGGCTATTTTGATGCAGAGAAATCTCAATCAACACCGGATTTAAAATTCTTTTAAGGTCAGATTTAAATGAAACATCTACTATACAATTGTAGAATGTTTGTAACATCCTTTTTGTTTTGCTCGTTTCCATACAGAAAAAAATGGTGTGTATCCTGTCTTCTCTTTTTCCTCCATCATTTTCTCTGTGTGCCACTGAACAGAATAGGATCATTCTGAATATTTGCATTTGCGGCGGTGAGGTGCCTACGGGCTCCTGCGTCTCCTTATCATGTAGTCCTCCAACACTCCCTGTCTCCAGAACATTCCGCCCCCCTCTTTCATTTGTGCTCCACTGATACAGGCCTAGATTGCTTTCTCACTGACTGCCGAAGCACAGGCTGAAGAAACGGATGAAAATTTAAAGATGAGAGTCTTTGCTTAATGATATTAATGTGATTTCCATAAATTGCGATACTGCAAATGGGGGAAAAAAACAACTATTTTTTAGGTTTAATATTCCTGTGTCAAGTGACACTAATCTGGCAGAGCTTGAATTTAAAGGAGAAATCCAATTTGAATCAATCCATAGGCGTGTTTGAGGTCATAAAGTGCTGCAAACTGAAAAAAATGAGAACAACATGGAACAAATAGTGAACTTTGGCACAGTAACTTCCAATTCAATGGAGCTGTGCCCTAATCAGTTAACGTTTGGATTGGTTCATATGTTCTTTTTACTACAGATAGCATTTGTATACCTTTTTCTCCTTTATTTAAATAATTTTGTTCATTCTTATAGTCTTATTCGTTTTATTACACAACGTGAATTTTGAGTTTTTGAATGAATTGCATTAATTGGAGAAAACCAATCAGCAAGTATGTCACATACATGGAGAGACTAATATAAGACTTGTATTGCCTAAATTAAAGTATAGGCTTGAAAAATAAAGATACATGAAAGCAAATAAATGACGATAGACCATACACTTAGCCTACAGACTCAGATGTGGTTTGTGTCCTGGGGCCTCATTTATAAACCTTTGTACATGATTTATGCCTGTAAACCTATAAAAGCAATTTACCTTTATAAATGACAACCTACTTTAAAGTCCTGGAAGCTGTGAATATCTAAAGCCACACCCATAATTGCCTATAAATACACAGCGAAACGCCCTTAAGGAACATTAATATTTACGGACAACATGCTGAAAGCCAATGAAAAGACGCATGGAGTGCAACTTCACAGATTGTGAGGTGGAAGTTCACTGTTTACCGTTTCAGCGGGTACCTACTCTCAACTAACCTGGCTTCCGCGACTAAAAAGCTCATAGGAGCTTAGTCTGGCCAAGCTACCGTACTACCCGACTTCTGGGAGGTGGGCATAACCTGCGTCCTTCAGATGCCTCTGTATACTACTTGACAAATCTACAACCAATCAGAAAACTCATTTAAATGACGTATGCTCGTTTCTCATTGGTTCACACTTTTTTGGGAAACAGAAATGCTCTATAATGGTTTAATGTTGTAATGTGTAATATTTATAGTGGCCTTTTATATAGTGTCTATTGTCTTGACACCCATTGTGATCAATATTAAAAAATGATAAAACATGCATGAAAGCCATAAGTGGATAATTAACACAGCTAAACTTACTGCTTATGTTGCAAAAAAAAAATCATTTTACAGTCAAGTTCAAGTTTGCGTAGAAAGTGGTGTATTCATGTCTTTGTGCGTATGCTGTTTATAAATGAGGCCCCTGGAGTGGTGAGGTGAATGTGAAAGGCCATCTTCAGTTTGTATATCACGAAATATGGCGCTTACAAAAAGTGTAAAGGTTACCTTCTGCATCTGAATTGGGATCTTGGTTTTATGTTACAAAAAGTATCATCTTTACCAGTAATTCCAGTAACAGATCTCAAATGTGGTCTTTTGTTACTGTACATGCATTTAAATAAATGACACAAACCCGGTCGTGAACAAAATAGTGATTGGCCTTGCTGTCAAATGGTTCATACATATCACTGATCCTCTGTAACACCGCCTGTCTAAAATGTTTAATTTCTGCATTATGCATTAAGATTTCCCATCCAGTGACAATGTATATATTGAGATGTACCATATTTAATCCACTAAATATGTATTCCTCGAGTGAGACATTATTCAGCTCCAGCTATGGAAATATGACTGTGATTTACGAGCAGATTCGACTGTCAGACAGGATCATGGCATTGATGGGCACGGACGGTTCTTACAGGATGTCTGCTATCACACCGTTACAGCGGGGAGAACTGCAATTGGCACCGCCCCGATAACAAGCCAATCACTTTCACATGACCCCAGGGCTCCCTGGCTGGCCTGTATTATTCATGGCCTCTGTGATGCACAGATAAAAATACCGTCACCTGACTCCAGTAGGTAGGGGTCCAAAACAAAACTATAAAGCCACTAGTGAGTGTGTAGGAACATTCAGTGTATAGAAATTGGAAGGATACTTTGGAAAAGGTTTAGTGATTGTATAGTTTGAAAAGAAGAGGGGACAGATGGTTAAATAGTGTGAGCATTGCTCTTGTCATATGAGCATGAGAACCCTTGACATTTGACACCAGCAGAGACTTTACACAACCGCCTTTTGAAAATGAATGCTGAAAGGTCTTTTTTTTTGATGAGTTGGGTTTGGGGTGGGGGAAGGGTTGGGTTATGTTGAACCGTTCACACCACAGCTATTACTGAGGGTTGGGTGCTTGGTATAACCCACTATACCTTGAACCTGCTTATAGAGTACTTGAAATGCTTATAAACGCTAAGTCTTTAAACAATTTATATGTACTGAAAAGTACTTCAGTTCACTTGCAAAGGTTTGACTCTGAAGACCTGTATATTTCTATACAATATGTTTCTGCTGCTAAAGAGGTGTATTCCAAAATATATAGGCTATATATATACATGTATATTAGTCTGTTGAAACAGGTTGGTCATCATGCTGGATTACTAACCCCTCTAAATAGACGTTACTATAGTTTGGGGTGTCTTTGGTTTTTTTGTTCAGACAAATAAGGTTATTATGCATAAAATCACTTCTAAGAGACTAAAAATGACCAGTCTTAAGATTGATGGAATATAGTCTGCAAATTACAAATGCCTGATGGTTGTGTTGCTGACCCACATAAACACCTTTGCTATGTAGGTAAAATCTACCTGGGCAAACAAACTGTCTCCAATGTTGCCTGACCTTTTGAATGACCCAAAAATTACTTGAGGTAATCTGAAGTATTTTTGTATGAATATCATCTATTTGCTGTGCAGCTACTGGTATTGTGTGTCTGCTCAGAAACCCACTTTTTAGACATATTATTAGGCTATCTAGAAGGAGTCAGATCACAAATTAGATTATCTCTTGAGAGTGTAATTATGCATAAAGTCTATTATACAGTTATGGTGACACCGCAAGCCTTGCTTCACATTTACATACACGCCTTGACAACAGAAGTCTCAAGGCATTTTCCTCCCTTAAGGCTGCATTGTGAGGGCCTTGGTGATCTTACTTTTGCTGGTAATAGCACAAATGTATGACTTCAAGTTTAGAGAGGAATGTAAATGACTCAGCAACTGAAGTGAAAAACACCTTGCATTTCTTAATTTCCTCCCAAAAAATTCATTCTCATACATTTTTTGTACTGATTATTTTCCTATCCTGCGTCCACAAAATGTATTCCGTAAAACAAAGGAGCCACTCTCAAAGCAATTTTGTTATCCCTTGTTGGAGCACTGACTCTGGTAATCAATACTATTATTATGAGGGAGGATTTCATCATAGAAACTCATTTTAACTGGAAGCTGTCCGTTGTGCTGAAGCTGCAGTGGGAAATCTGTTGTGCTTATCACACCACATAACTGCTAGCTTCGTGGCATTTTGACATTTAGATAAACCATTTTGATGCATTTTTCAAATATTATATTGAAATGTATTGTGGAATGTTGGTAGTCATAGTTGGTCTTGAACTAATCCTTGTAATGCAGGCAGACGTCTGGTCATATTTCTGGCAATCTAACATGCACATAGTGATATTGTCAAAGAGTCAAATGACACATCTCCTTTGTTCAGGACTCAGAAGTGTCATCATCTTTACTACCCTATCTAATGACACACTTGTCCGTAGCAATAATCAGTGCCAATCTATTAATATATAATGGCTGCAAATTTGGTTAAAACTAATTTAATGTACACACACACACTTCTCATTGTCCCGTTGATCTACTTTGAGCACCTGCAGACATTAAACCGGCACTAAGCAACATTCAGTTTTTCTCTCTCACGAGCTCCCTCTAAAGCCCGCTGTATTGCATTGTATTACACTGCATTCTATAGGAGGCGGTCCGCGCTGTTGAACATTGCAAGTGCTGTATCTACCGCTATTGGCCACGGTAATGACTAATTTTAGCATCCTAAACGGTATGAAACTAATTAAATGAAAAATGTTGCATAGTGGGCCTTTAAATTCTGCTCGCACACTTGCACATTACAAATTAGTAATCAAAAGTGATTTAGGAGTCATGTTGCTATGTTGGGGAGACACAAGTATTATAATTTTGACTTTGTTTACATATTGCTATGACATGCAATAAGAGACTACTTAGTTTGCTACAGTCATTCATAACTTCACAACAAACAGGCCTGTCAATTCCCCAAAAATGCAAACTTTTCGGCCTCCCTTATGAAACATTTTTGCTTAGCCTATTATTTGCTCATTTATGTTCATCTTGTGCTCTTCGTGCTATAAAGATGTGTGTATCTAGCACTATAAAGAAACATTTGGTGTAGAAGCTGTCGGCTAAAGATTGACTACATGGAGTTTGAAGTGGCTTTTCTGCTATTTACATGAGGATCCATAGGTTGGGCATAAATACCGGAGAAACGTCAGAGTTAATTGGCTCTACGGTGGTCTAGTACTGCTGATCCAATTCTCGCATTAAGATTTTATTTTGTATGATTTGTTGAAAAGATGACAATTTGGGATTACAGTGCATTAACTTGACTGTTTCACATACCATTAAACATGTAATTTTAGAAAACTTTGCAGTGGCAGTAGCGTTTATGACCACATTATGAACTGACATGGTTCATAAAAACGGGACATATATCATCTATTCAGCCAACGAATCCACATTCGTGATAGTAAATACTCCGCTTAACATTCTAGGCTCGTGTGCCACCTTTCGACCGTTGAGCGCGCGAACTGCCACAGCTCTCCACTCCACAGCGCAAATACAAAACGCGAGACTCAGCACTAAACACCACCCTTGCGGAACTACGACCAAATATTCCGATAAATTGGATTTATGATGAGAGACTGAAACATTCCCGCAACTCTGTCAGCTCAGTGACGTTGCCTACACCTTCAGCCAGTGTCGTCTTCACTTCCACACCAACGCGCCTAAGTTTGTTGTGAAACTAATTCATTTGATTCTTCAGGGAATTACATTAGATTGTATTTTTTCCGGAGGTCGTCAACACGACTAACATATGATTACAGCGCTGTGAAATTAACGACGCATCTTTACCGGTTTTCGTTAACGTGGCTTATTTGTTTTGAATACTCTGTAACGAAAAGAGCCTATGAGACTCTCCCGCGGCTTGTTCGGTCTGCTTGAATAACAATCACGGGAGGCACTCCCCAAGAGCCGTTGGAATACGTTGGGGAGCACTTGGTTTGTGGTTGTTTAAATAGTTGCTTCTAAAAATACTTAATATACTACAGGGGCCATTTTTGGCAAGAAGACGAGAAACTTCAGAAGAACGTAATCAGTATTTGGTAGGTATGTATTTTCTGAGCGTTGTAAGATGTTGGTGTGGCATCTTCTATACATTTTGAGTCGAAACATTACGCATTTTCTCCTCGCAGGCAGCGCGTAAAGACATCTAACCATGAACCAAACCGCAGGAGTAACCAACACTTACCGCAGGTGCTCTAAAGGTGGTAAGGTAAGTTATCGTTTCCTGGAGAGGGGCTTGCTACTTTAGGAAGGTATCAGTAACTCTTTTTTTAACACGTTTGATACCAAGTCCCATCTCTTTACCTTCTGCCCATTTTTCATGTACCGAACCATTTGCTTTGTGCAGACAGATTACTTGACCGCACTCTGCAATGCAGATTCTCACATAATCATGCGTTTTGTATTAATGGACACGGTCTCATGAGGGAGCTGGTTGCCTGTCCACATACATGGTAGGGGGAAATCCCCATCTGTCCCTGCAGAGGATTTAGAGTAAGTAGTGTGTTTGCAAATAGTTTTGCCAGGGGGGAAATGACTTGCATTTACTTAACTATTTCAGTGTATCAACACTTTGAATAGCACATTCTGTATTTTGAAAGCGTACCCCTTTTTAACTGATGGATATGAATTGCATGCAAAGCTAGTAGAGTGAATCCTATGCAGAGATACTCATGCAAGTATTGGCAACTCTAGGCTGACTGTGTCGAATGCTCCCAGGGGGTCAGGTCTTTATACAGTATTATGTCTTCATACATTGAAGCAGAAGTACTTGCCATGCAAGCTGAATATTATATTTTGGTGAATATACATATGTGCAGGGTCTGCTTCCCTCAAATCTTGACATGCATCCCATATTTTCCCTGGAGAAGTTGTGTTAGTAGTGTGGATGCATATGTAGGTTACATTTATTTGCATATTTATACACAAACAACACCCAAGCATGTGATTCACGATACATTGCCAAAGCTGCTGTTATTGGATGTAGACAACTTCACCGATAGTTACATCAGCTGCCACCATACGTGGTCCTTCTCTTCGACTCGGGTTCTGTAGTGTAAAAGAAAATATTATTTTCATCTTCTGTTCAGCCAGTTTGTTAATGAATGCAGCTGTTTGCCAAATACCTTGTGTGAAGCTGTAGGCCAGCTAGATTGTGGAGCAAAGTATAATGTATAATGATTGCTGTTCATGGTGTTTTTTTTAAAAATATATATTTTGTAGCCAGCACTGTCAGAGTGGTGACCCATATTGTAGCAAATAAGTGATTCATTTGGGGGAGGGAGTGGAGAGAGTAGGCAAAAAATAATCCCAACTGTGTGTAACTAGCCCATCAGGGCTCCAATTGCTGGCATCCAATCCTGGATACACATTCCCCACATTAAAATCTACACATGCACCTGGAATTGAACCTTTTAGTGTAGATTTCTTGTTTTCAGACGTGCACAAATCTGTAGGGACTTGAAAGCATCTCATCCCAGAAAAATGGTACACACACACACACACTTCTGAGTTGCTTAAATTAGCTTCCAGATAAATAGGAGTGTCTTCTCTAGAGTCTCATTCTATCTATTTAAAACTTCAGAAGTGCTGTGGACAGTTTTGATCTCTGATGTCAGTGGCAGCACAGACACCATCCTATCACACACCATGAGACTTGTGTTGGGAGGCAAGGCTTTTTAGCATCCCAGATGGAAGGTGCGCTTTAGAGAGACTATTATTGGGTGACAAGCCCTGGTACTGGGATGGATTTTGCTTCAAACTAAAAGTATTTATACAGTGTCTTTGGGGAATTTGGGTTTGCTTGTGTATCTATAGTTGCTCCCAGATCAGTTCACTGACCTGACAGCTCTTTTTTTATTTTTGTTTTGATCTTTTCTGTGTAATTGACAACTGGACAAAGTTGTACTAAGCGCTCAAGATGTGTCTCTTTTCGTTAAGTTGTCATAGACTTATTCAGACTATGAAGGAATACCATTTGGGGACAACTCAAGACTTAATTGCACATTGACTGAAAAGGCTGACTTAAATGTGCTTGAGCACTGCACTTAAAGAAGATATGCATAAAAAAATAGTTTTTTTTTTGTCTTTGTTGAATAGCAGCACTCTGTCTGCATTCAAAACATACAGAAAATGCTTGACTGTTTTTATGTACATTTGTCTTAGAATAATAGATTAACACCAAAAACGAAGGCCTCCAGACTAGAGGTATTGTGTGCGTGATAACTATGGGAATATTTGTGAGCATGTAGTGATAAAGCTTGAAAAACCATACCAAATAACTTCTGTAATTATTTTAATCCAACCTTTGCTGCTCTTCCTTTTTTAGTCTTTTTATGAAATTTGTTAATACTGGTACTTCTGATTTAGGTTCAAACATAAATGGCTGAATTTTTACATTATCTATTGCTGTCTAAACAAATCTGAACTAAAACTATTCCATTTGTGTTCAAAAGCCATGCAAAGTGTAGTAGCTGCAATGCCCTTCTGGCAGGACTTCCTGCCTGTGCCGTCAAGCCACTTCAGATGATCCAAAATGCTGCGGCGCGTCTCATCTTCAATCAGCCGAAGAGGACGCATGTCACCCCTCTGCTAATCGAGCTCCACTGGTTACCTCTGGCGGCTCGCATCAAATTCAAATCACTGATGCTGACTTACAAAGTGCTTAGAGGATCTGCCCCTTTTTATCTAAGCGCTCTCATAAAAGCTCAGGCTACCCCCCGACAACTCCGGTCCTCCAATGACTGTCGACTGGCAGTCCCAGCACCTCGCCCAAGGCAATCCAGACTCTTCTCATGTGTCGTCCCACGCTGGTGGAATGACCTACCAAAAACAATCAGAACAGGGCCATCTCTGGAGGCCTTCAAAAAGCTCTTAAAGACCCAGCTATTCAGAGAACATCTTCTATCCTAGCACTAAAATGAACTGAAGCACTATCCCCTAGCACTATGCTCCTTAAGGTTTCTGCTATGTAGCTTGATTGTTATCCTCGTTTTGTAAGTCGCTTTGGATAAAAGCGTCTGCTAAATGCATAAATGTAAATGTATGTAAATGTAAATGTAGCTTCTAAGCTGGGCAGTTCAGTGTAGTAAAGATCCAATCACATGAATAACTTGCATTTTTAGATGAGGTTGCCAGTTTGGTTGAATCTGCTTTACAAGCTCCTGAAACTTACTTACCGGTAAATATGTTTTAAAGGTGCTCTATGATAGAGCTGGACATTTAATCGCATTTGCAATATAATCACAATTTTGAAATTCGCAATTTTGAAATCGCAGAGATGCGCAATATTTTTGCTTTGTAAGTGCATAGACTTAATGCACAGACTTTGTTAAACAAGGGTAATGCAACAAGATATGCTCTTTAATAAAAATATGTTGATTAATGAGAATAGTCCATTTTTAATTAGACCTTGTGCAAATATGCATATTAATGGGACATACTTGGTGCTTGTGGAGTGGAGATGTCTACAATTTGAGATAAAAATGAAATAGCGCTAAAATCCTGCAACATCTCACAGAGCACCTTTAAGGTTGCACCTTGATTGATGATTTTTACAATTGTCTGCCCTATTATATTTTATTATATCCTACATATCTGACATACAGTATATCTGACTAAAGTGTTTTCAACACCACCAGTTATCACACAGATGCAGTCTGTGTGTGACTTTTCCAAGTTCACAAAGTAGATATCAGTCACTTTGCTCAGCGCATCTCTCTCGGGTAGCCCAGTCTTTTTTGACATTTAATGTGCCTTGTATGATTTTAAGTAGAGAACGACCGATATGGAGTTTTTAGGGCCGATGCCATTTTTTTTTTCATCAGCTTTAGCCGATGACCGATATGGGCTGCCGATTTTCTAGAGCAGATATTTGGAGCCGATACGGCTTTTGCTCCCTCAATTTACATCATGAAATTGACACAGTGATAATAAATATTATGAGTCTCAATTTAACAAAAACTAATATAATATTAATAATAAACCCGAAGAGTAGGCCAAATCATTGAACCATATATTAGGTTACTATACCACTTAACATGCAAAGACAACAACTGTTGGATCTAAATTAAAATAAAAAAAAAGCTGCCAGATATGCCATCACCAGGAAAATAACGGTTATGTCAGAAGCACATTAGGCAACAAATTGTTGAAGTTTGTGTTCTAAACTGAATCATTGGGGAATAGTTCTCCCATGACGCAAGCTTCCATGGGGAAGCGTTATGCTGATGGACCAGTAGTATGTTCGGGATGAGGTTCTATGTTTGCAACGGAATGGATAATGGAGCTGAAGCAATGGCTTCACTGTTTGCTATCATGTTGGGACAATAAACTGATTTTTTTTTGACGGTAAAGTACTGCGTGTTGTGGTTGTTTGTGAACATTAATTTAAGCTCACAAAGCAGACAACGATGTCGTGTTCAGGCAGGAATGCCTGTACGCCTAATTAGCTTACAGGTATATGTATCGGCAGTGTATGATGGTAAGTGTAGTCAGTGTATGTGAGTGGGCCAGCTATAGTTCAGGTAAGCAGGACGCTGTACCAGCTTTAAAAAGTGTACACTTTTTATACTCGTACAAAAAGTTCTCATTCAAGTGGAGCAGCACTGTCATACCACTGTGTCAACTGCTCCGCCACACTGACCGAGACACCCCCCAAACTAAACTTGGTAGCAAGCAGACGCTGACAGAAAAGCCTTCCACTGAACTGGGCAGATAACTTATGCGCATTTTTGTGTGCTACATGATAAACGTTAACACGAATAAATATTCAACTATTTGAGAAACATTTCTCTCATCATAAAATCTCTTCTTGAGGAGGAATCCGCTATAATCACTGCGATGGGTGCTCCGCCCTGCTCCAAGTAGGGAGAGGGGGACACACGACACAAATCCAACTTCAGCTGGGTGGTCACTAAATAGAGTTGGCAAGTGAACCACGTCATTCTGTATGCTGCGGGTTAGCATTTTCCTACTTCCAGTTCCTAAGCGAAAACCCCTATGGGAAAATGAATGGCTCAAATAACAAAACAACAACAAATATGGCAGTGTATGAACTACGAGGGCCTAGGCATTCGTTTTTCATCAATAAAATGAGTAGCAACATCATCTGGGTGTGTTTTTTAAACGCATTGTAGTGATGTTAAATGAATGTTGCTATCCCTCTGCTAACAGCGAAAAATTAAGGACTACATGGAGTTGTCTCTTGCCTTTGACGTCATCTTCAAAAACGACGGTAAAATGATTTAAAATACGATATGTTCTGTATGTACAATGGTTCAGTGTAATTTGCAATGATTACAACGGTCAACAATTGGTAAATATTTCACAAAGCTTGTTTTAAAAGACTGCACAATATCGACTTGTTTGAAAAGGGATGACATGTCGTCGAGCACGGTTTTGTATAGCTCTGGTTACCATGGTGTCTATGCCTTCATGTACATGACGTTCGCCGCTAAGCGCCGCGAACATGAAGTCAACAGGTCTTTCTGCTTTAGCCTAATGATAGCAACATCTTATTTATTTTCTACTCACGTGCTTTTGCTCACACCTTATTTGAGAAGTGGCTGCAAAATTAACATTGGATTTCCCATAGGGGAAAACCCTTAGGAACCGGATGTCGTTAAATGCTAACATGAAAAACTAAAGGCTTCCAGGTTACTTGCCACTCTATTGGAGTCCCACAAACGCTTAACGAACTTAACTGACAATGGCCGCGTTTCCCAGATTAGTTAAGAAGCTCTTAAAGGTCTCCTTCCAAAATAAACCGTTTAAGACTTGATGTTTTTACATTACCATAGGTCAGCCCAAATTGTACTTCTATGCTCAACTTCAAAATGCTCTCCTACCCCTGTAGTCTGTATTCGCCTGTGATAGAAAACTGCCGGGAAAAACGAGCGAATCGGAAAAGCTGTACATATGTACGTCAATTTGAACATTAGCTATGCAGTTAACCCGCCCTCAAGAAATGTTAGGCTGCCTGCAGACAGACCCACTAGATGGAGTGTCACAGTGTTGTTAGCCAATCAGAGGCGATACATTTGCATATCATTAATATTCAAAAGAATCCTCTCGAGCTATCCCTGCTCTCGTTTTCACCTAACTAAAATAGCTTGAAACAAGACAACCACAGCATATTTTTTGTCTCTTAAGAACGCTGTGAACGAAGAATGCGTTTCCCAGAGTCGCTCTTAGCTTAAGAACATCTTTCACTAAGAAGGAAACGTAAGATCGAGCTGACCCACTCTTAACAGCCTTCTTAGCGATCAAATGCTCACTGAGCATAGCCTGCCACTAGGGGCGTGTAGATTTGTAGGCTTTAGTCAAGCTGGTCTAACGGCTTTTCGTGATACTGTCACGAAAATAGATTCTATTGAAACGTGATACCATCACGATTTTTCCGTGCATGGACCCTTATATGTATTCTTTAGTGATCAAGCTGCGTCAGGGAAATTAATATCTAATGTTCAATGTTGAAATGCGCTCATAGCTGTGGACCACTGGCGCAAGAAACATAGGCTAATCGTAGAGAATTTTTTTTTTTGAATTTCACGTTTATGTGTTTATACATACATAACACATTAAAAACCCATCAACATCCCTGTGGCATTTCACAGCTATACCCTGAATTACACTCATTTCAATGCAGAATGATCCACACAACACATGGTTGAAAAGGAAACCAACGTTTATTGAAAGCATAACGGTGAAGAACCGTGCATGGCAGGCCATAGAGAACATGTCACCCTCCAGCCCATGCGGCCTGCGTGACTGGGTGAGTGTGCGAAAGAGCACCGAACAGGACGACCCTCACTCCCGATGAAGAAAAAGTCCTGTCGGTGCCCGCTTAGCTCTTTTACTTGCGACTTCCATTCTCACACGTGTGTGCCAATATTTACGGGGGTATATGCGCTAATGGGCTTGATTTCTACTTGGATACACATGATGGTACACACACACAAGTTCATCAAAATGAACTTAATGACATCACGCTACTTATGGTTTTCTTTTTATTATTTTTTTAATTTTCTTTTTATTTTATTATATATATGGTTATCTCAACACAATGTGAAACTAATTCACTAACTCAGTAGGCCTACTCATCAGGGATATCGCCCCTGAGCTTAATTGCACCTGTGTGGTGGGACCACGGGGCGCCGTGAGTGACTTATGCGCTGAGAAAGGGGTGGGTAATCGATTTGCCAGGCATTGGTTGACTCTGTTTCAGCACCACCGTGGTGAACAGCTCTCGTTAAGAGCTTCTTAAGAACCTTCTTTCGCTAGATCTTAAGATTCTCCTAAGAAGGCAGTTAAGAACGCATATGGGAAACACCCGTATCTTAACGCTCCTTCTTAGCGATTCCTTTTTTGGAGCCTTCTTAAGTCCTTAAAGAGGCACTCGGTAAGTTTATGCGACCATTTTTGTGGTCATAAAATCTCTTAGAAATCGTTTTTTCTGTTAGACTGGTCTGTTGTGTAGCAAACGGCGATTGAGCGCACCGTTGTACAGCCCTGTATAGTGAATACGGAACTTGCAACTTCTGAGGGAGTGTACACTACAGCAATACAGTTAACTGTACAGAGCTCCCCCTACAGGTTTGTGGCGTTTAATGCAGGGTTAAAAAACAGACTTACTGAGTGCCTCTTTAAGAAAGATCGAATCTGGGAAACGCGGCCAATGCCGGCATTACTTAATCCTGCGGCCGATGTTCATAACAGCTATGCATGCATAACCTACAACTACCTAAATACAATGGCAAGCAGTGTTAATGGCGAAGCGTTTTACATTCTGACCCACACACTTGCTTAATAACTATTGTTGCAAATATATAGAGCATGAATTTGGCATTGGTGTTTCCAATTTCAAAGTGTATGGAAATATTTAAGCTAAGTGACACAGTTACAACATACTTTGAAAGTTTAAAACTACTGTAGTTTTGGTGGTGCAAACAGCAGCAGGCTTCCAGCACTATGCTAATAGGGGAGGGGCAATGCGTGGTCTGCACGTGGACTACAGTGTCTCCAGCAACACAAAGCTGCGTGCGACGCCTATGTGTTAATCTTGGCAGGAAAAATTAATCGGCTTGTTGCTATGGAAGTGACATTTGTTCACTATCCGGGATCTGAAATTGGTAGATTTGTGGTGCTGCAGTCTCATTGACCTGGCATGTGACATTTTGTTTTGCATTTGAATGAGAGACACTGTATTTAAATGTGTTATTTTAAATAGTTTTTTTTTTCATCCAGAGCAGATAGTGGAATTGTGTAGTAACCAAGCAGCTACCAGCAGAGGTCGTCAGTGATCCTCATAAGTAAATCCAAGTGTTTGGCATCAGTCCCTGCAGCACAGCCACCTGCCTTCTTTCCCTCACTATTTATCATGCACTTTTTAAAAACTCATCTGTTATGTCTGCTTCTTTTTCCCCCCATATGATTATCCTGTCTGTGGAGCACACACATTATTTCTCTCCCTCTCTGGCTGCCTATGAAGAACTATGACAGAGCATGGATTAATTTGATCGGAATATGTCCAGTCACGTTTTCCCTACTAGTTTCTCTCAGTGCAGTAAACATTGTGCATGGCTCTGCATATATTATAGCAGTGATGCTCCAGACAGAAGTGGACAAAGCATACGGGACCTGGCCTTTTTTGTAGGACCACTGGAGTTGTGTCTAGTTTAGTTCCATAGACAAACCCCTCAAAATTGTTCTTGTGGTGGTGCCGTGGCTCAGCGGGCTAAGGCGTCGTGCCATGACTCCAGCGACCTGGGCTCGAATCTGACCTGTGGTACTTTGCCGATCCTGCCCCATCTCTCTCTCCCAACCATTTCTTGTCTGTCTCTCCACTATCACTATCCAAATAAAAGGCAAAAGCCCCAAAAATATCTTAAAAGAAAAAAAAAATTCTTGTAACTGTTCAGGCCAAATGACTAGGAATGAGGTAAACTTTGAATAGAAATTGAATAGAAAGGATGCAGAGATTCTTTGTCTGACCCAGAAACTGGAGGCTAAGTGGTTGCTTTATGGATAGTGTCACAACCAATGAATGTCTGACGTAGTGGATCATAAGTGGGTACATCTGAGAACGTCATGCAGTTGCACAGCCTAATCCATGAATTGGAGAAATCGTATGGCATAAGGCCTGGTGATGTAAGACTCTTCCTTTTAGAATATGCTTTAGAATGACTAATCCATGTGGCAGCAACATGTACATCTCTCTCTCTTTCTCTCTCTCTCTCTCTCTCTCTCTCTCTCTCTCTCTCTCTCTTTCTATCTCTCTCTCTCTCTGTGTTTGTGTGTGTGTGTGAGTGTGTGTGAGGTGCATCTTCTCAGATGTCTTTATGTGCCTTAACACATGTAGCACTATCTGGCATGGCACTTCTGTGCTTAATGGACTGATTGAGTAATTTTATTGACTGAGGAGCATTAACACCTGGCAACAGCTTCTAATGTTTAATGAAAAGATTGATGGAAGGTGGCACCTTGTGCAGCCCTGCAGTGACACCTGTCAGAACCAATATTATTTTGTCACAGTCGTCCAGACCCTATGTCAGCAGTTTGATATAATGAAGTACAATTCTGTGATGGCCTATGTCTATAGTCTTTGTGTATTACTATGTGCCTTTTTGTCATTTTGTGATCTCTCTCAAGGTCAAAATCAATACATAAAAATAATTACTTTAGGGACTAGGAAGCTGTTCAGAATTATCACCGTTTATTTCTTTCCCACTCTTACTCACCAGAGTCTGCAGAGTAGTGGCAGAAGTGGTATCGCTAGTAAATGTGGAGCTGTCCAAGGTACCGGTTACTTATTAAGGCTATTTTCAGCTGAATGGACAGCTGCATAAGATTGATCGAAATATGATCATCCCTCATGCCGGAAACAATCAATATTTAAAGCGAAAGTGATTTTTGTATTTATTTACAATTAGCATATTTTTGCCTTTCTCTTTTACATTTCTAATTCAATACAGATCTGAAGTTAGAATGCTGTCTGTTTGGTAGTAGTTTCTGAAGCACTGTCAATTTACCTCTTAGGAGAGTGGCAAGTGTTCCCAGAAACCCCAGAAGAGTTAAAAGTTTCAGTCTTTGGCTCAGCTGGGCCGCCATGAAAAAACTTGTTAATGAGCTGAAGGCTCAACAAACAACTCTTAAAACTGTACTGTAGAATGATCGAAATCATCTACTGAAGACATTAACTATATTCACTGTAAACACTTGTGTGTATATGACAGCAGTTAGAATAAAGGGCAAAATATTACTCATTTGGGCAACCATCCTATCTCCATTAGGGTGCTCAGCCAGCACTTTATCATGGCATTCTCTTTAGGAACATGTAACAGAAACCCTGCTGGTTGAAGTGACATTTGGAAGCACCATTATCGTTTTTGAAAGCCCCTTCTGTAATTATACACATTGCATTTACTAGCCCGCACATCTCAGCACACCCAAAACGCGTCAACTATCGACATATGCACTCATTACTCTGCTGGTCTGTTGCAATCCATAGTTATCACTCGGAACTCTCTCCCTAGTCATGGATGGAGATTAGAATTGATCGGCATGTGAGTGAAAGTGTGGGGCTACCTCGGGGTCGACCGTCTCAATCGTCTCTACACAGCTAATTGTTGCATTAGAAGACGTTTAGCTTTCATTAGGAAAGGTCTTTTACTTCACATGATGGGGATGAACACGACTTGCACGGTCTACCAGTCATATGCAGGGCTTCTTGTAAAAGTGTCTTGTGTAGTAAGTAGTAAGTAAATCAAGTGTGTAGTAAGTAGTAAGTAAATCAACATTTTTATGTTCTTAAATGTACTTTTGGAATGTGTAGCTTAGTATGACTTGCAATTTCTTTGCTTCTCAAAAAATGAATTGAATGAATTAAAAGATTTTCATAAACAGCTATAGTGACAAGGCAATCAAAATGCAGTGCAGTGACTCATTTATTACCAATAAAACATTACACACTAAAAACATTTGTAACAGACTTTTTTTTGTTGACATTTGGGGCCAATACTATTAATTGGGGCCAATACTGTTACTGCTGATTAAACCTAATGCACAATGTTGCACAGTCCCGTTGCACATCCTCTCAGCGAGGTTAGATGATTACAAACTTGAATTACTCTACCCAGGAGTGGTGATGCCAAGGTCCAAAACCCTTCTGCGTCACCCCACTCTCTGACTTTTGCCTCACTCCTCAATCAGTGCTGCCTGACAGACGCGATTGATTAAGCCCCCCAGCTCAGCTGACACCCCGTATAACTCCTTCCTCACTCTCACTAATGAATGCTGGCGATAAGTTATGCTGGCCATGTCACATATTAATTGTGATTAGTGGTGCTTGGAGTTGAGAAAGCAGTTGAGGTAGTAGCTGGGGAAATGAGCAAAGTGTGTGTGGCAGTGTGGGTGTGGTGTTTTTGTGGGTGTTGTGTGATTATGACTGAGACCAGATAATCTAACTTTGGTTAGGCCTGTTTTTGCTGTGGTGCTTCTTATGAGCAATTTTGTGTTGAGTTTCTACAGTTAACTTGTTAGAAAGCTATAGCTGAATTAAATTTGGGTGCACAGCTGTTGTTGATGTGTTGCTAGCTTATGTTTTGTATTCTACTAGTGGAAGATTTGGCTGGATTTATTTTTCCTTATGGTGCTAAGTGGGTTTGATGAGTTGTGTGTGTGTGTGTGACGCAGTGTGTGTGTGTGCATGTGTCAGTGTGTATGAGTTTGTGTGTAGTTTATATGTGTTTGTCTATGTGTGTGTGTGTGTGTGTGTGTACGCCACTGGCTTCAAAAATGTGCCGGTACAGCAGTTTAGCTAGAGCCATGGCCAGACCCGTTCCATCACAGAGGCCGTGCACCAGCTGCTGCTCTCTGGCTTATTAAAATCACTCTGTCGGGGGGACCCTTTCACAAAACATACACACACACACACATTATGATGCAGCAGCTGCACAAGCTTTATCGACACACCCTTAGATTTCTTATACACACACACTCTTAGGTGGTCACAACAACACACACAAACCTAACTGATACACAAGAGCATAGAATGTGCAATACATTTGGATGGTTGTATATTCTATGTGCTCATAGTGGGGCCATATGTTTGATTTTGGTCATGAGACTGTGTAGCATCTTTGATTAATTAGGAAAAAGCTGCATACGAATTGAATTGGACAGAGTTGAAAGCATATCTTTGTGCAAATAATCAAAGCTTCCTGGCACATTTCAGAATGTACTGTCTGACTTGGCATTTTATTCACAGAACAGAAAATCTTCAAAGTGTTTTTGATGCGACAGTGAAATCAGTTACTAGTCTTTGCATTTCCGTCTTCTGTGACTTCTTGACTTTTGTGGCTTGATTTAAAACGTTAGTTCAAAGCTCACTTAAGCCAAAGTTCTTTGCTCTGTGTGACATGTGATTCCCCACCGTGTGTGTGTGTGTGTGTGTTTGTGTGTGTGTGTTTGGGCATTGGCTTAGCCGTGGTGATTGACAGTGTTAGGAGCATGCAGCCGTGAATCTGGAAGCCCTCTGAGGGTTCCAGAGCACTCGGCCACCTCTGCAAAGCACTCAGGTCATGACAGCCCGTCTAAAGCCGTTGATGGTGAGTCAACGAGGCGACCACCTTACAAATAGAGCCGCAGCCGCTGGAGCTCACAGCTGCACTGGAGAATAGTACCAGCACTCGCACACTCTCACACACAGAAACATGCACGTGTATACACACACACCCACACACGTACATATAGAGAGAGAGAAATTCACAGTTTAACATTAAAATAGGTAGAAATGCATACAATACACCCCACCCCTTTTCTCTCTCTCTCTCTCTCACACACACACACACACACACGCACACACAAACAATATATACACAGGCACATTACATACCCTGTCTTTATATAACAAGGTTGATACTCTTGTCCAAATCAAATATCTATACATCTATGTATAGATACATCCATGCTCAAACATACCCGTCTGCTGATTCTTGCACTTGTGCATGCCAGTATACAGTGTGCTGGGTGCAAATAGTGTGCTTGCCATGCAGATATAGCCGAAGCAGTTTCATTGCCTCTCACACTTTATTTTTTTTTATTCTGGGAGGATGTTTTCTCGTTTTTAATAAATGGAAGAGCCATATGGGCTTCTGTGTATTTAAATGCTAAGATGAAACCGTTGCTCTTGGCATGTAATAAAACCTTCCCTCAGCAGTGAAATAATATTTGAAGACTTTCTTTTATCCCTAGATGTGAGGAGGAAAAAAAGCCTGTGGTATCAGCCCATGGAGAGTACCCCACTCTTTTACACAAGGCCTCATTCTCTCAACTCTTTGTTTGTTTCCTTTATGCAGACTTCCATGCAGTTAATCACAAAGCACTAAGGTGCAGGTAAGGTAATGGTACAATTTGTGTGACCTTATTTTGGAGTTAATGTGAATGCCCTTAGTGTCTGAGCTAGCTATGATTCATACAGGGACACAGATGGCAGGAGTAGTAGTGGGAAAATCTGTAATTAGTCGAGATCAAATGAATTTATAGGTAAGAGATACAAATAAAAACATTAAGTACAATAAATACGTGTTTTATCCAAATGAGTTCCGTAATTATTTGATGAAACTGACATAATGTGAACATTTTGAAAATTGTCACTTTCTATGTTGTTGTTTGCCAGGATTTCAGATTTCCAATCATCTCTAAAGGCAAAAAAAACCCAGCTTTGCATATTTATGACTTCAGAAGTCTAATAAACATATGGTGTGTCTGGCAGGACTTGATGATATCTAAGTGCAAACTATGTACAGTAGCTGTGCACAGGAAAGAAACTGATCCATTACATGTAATGGTAAAGCATGCACAGTAAAGTGCACCGTCTTCACCATGCTCAATACTTATCTTTTTCATACCATGCAGTAAGACAAAATGGAAAATTTGTGAACAGATCCTCTGTTGTAGCTTTTTTGTGCTGTGTTGATTTACCCATGGCTTGTTTCTCTGAGCTATTATCCTCATCCTCTGTAGGAGGCGTCGGGATGGCCATTAAAGGCACGCCATTCCCATTTTGTATTCTTGATTAAGTTTTTGCAAAGCTCTCCAGAAAGGATGCATACATCATTAGTGCAATAGAAGCTCTGCCCCGAAGGTATTGCAGATTTGATTGATCAGACGGCCATCTCTCCAGAGATGTGCTTGATTTCTTTGGTAAATGGCTTATGAAATAGATTTGTTCGGAGTGATAGAAAGATTTATGGCAGCCATGGATTCCAAGTATAGAGCCAAACTGACGTCCTTAAAGTAATTTTCCGACTCTGATTAATTTTTGTCATTTGGTGCTGTCGTCTCCTACAGACTAGTTTTTTTTTTTATCTTGTTGTCCTTGATTCATTTCAACTGTCATTTTCTCTTTCATTCTTTCCATCTCTTGTTCATTCATCTTTTTTTTGTTGCAAGAAACAAGAAAAAAGAAAAAGAAAAAAGATCAAAGCTTTATTACCACCACTCATTGCTTTGATCCTTGTTTGTGGGTGTCCAAGGCCTTTGCAAATAACATTTAACACCGCTAATAAGACAAGATGGCAAGTTCTCCTATCAGTAGGTGTAGACGGATACCAAATGATCATACACAAAATCACAACTCTGATAACAATGAAACCAAGTGGAATGAACAGCTATGGCTTCCCTGCTGGGTGTATGTTATGGTTGGTGGTTCTGTTGAATAGCTGAGCTCGCTGACTTATTGTTACATGCAGAGGGAATTTGGAATAATGTCTTTGGTTAAAGAAGACCATTGTGCTGCAGGAATATTTTCATCAATACACTTCAATACAATCACTGTATTGCGGTTAAGTCACCTTCCTAACCTACATAGTTGCCTTATGTTGGCTATGTCTTTCAAATTAAACTTTGGCACTTTCAAATTGAACTTTGGCACATGCCAAAAATAATTTTGGTAAGGCACAGTTTTCAATTAAGGAGTTCATGATTCAGTATTCCTTTTAATCTAGACTTAAGACAAGGGGTTTATTTAGATTTTTGGAAACCAGAATATGGCTTATATCAGACTATGACAATGGACATGCGAATCTGCATGTAACTATAGTCAATAGATCCTTAGGACTGATCTTAAAACCTTGTTAGGAGCAACTGAGTGTATTAACACTAATTTTCTCTGATATCTGCCGATATCTGCTGGATCAAATTACCGGTAGTGCCTACGACACATTGGCAGACACTAATGACCTGGTTACTATCATCAGCCTCAGTTAAATACACACTCATACTTCCCTCTTAAACACTTTGTGAAGAATTCTTAGCATGTTCATACTGTAGCTCACATCAGTGCTGCTCCCTGGATTCTTGCACTTCATCACTGAATACCTCTGAAGAACATTACAGCACTGTTGTCATAGATATGCCATGCACATCAAATAGTATTTTTTATATAGTCATATCATACACTACCATCAGAGTATTGTTCGGTTGCAATGTATGACATGATTGCATGGCGGGGTGGTCTGCCGGTGTTACACAGTTACCAACTCTTTTATGCACTCATTGAGAATCACTATTGTGTATCGGCCCACAGCCTGTACACGGTGTCCGCACGCTCCCTGGATGTTAATGCTTGTGATTTGTTGGGTGTTACGGCTGAGTTGTGTGTCATGTTTAACTCGCTTGCAAATGAGCCAGCACTTTAAAACGACAATGAATGCACAACGCCTGGACATAAACAAGTGATTTTATAGGCTGAGCGGTGGGAGTTCTTCCAGTCAATGGTTTTTAAATCACTTTTGCACAACTGTCATGCATAAACACTTCAGTGTTAGAACACACATGCGCACATAACCCCACACAATGATATACATGACCACATATACACATATAATTACACACTGCTACAGAACCAAACACAATTACAGTATACCATTACTGCATTACTTATGATCTCAAAAAAGCTACGAGCTACTGTATGCACTGTTCTTAGTGGATTCAGTGCACTATGCAGACAGAATTCAAGGCCATAGACTCCCTCTGTGGACACATTCCTACTAGGTTTACACAAACTACAAACTGCATTTCCTTGGCCTGTAACTTAAGATCTGAACACATTGTTATAAAAATGGGACATGGCATTTGGGAGATTCAGTTTCATCCAGTTTAGTTTCTCTTGCATGTTGCTTAACATGAAAGACATGTCACACAAATGTAGTACTGAGAATTAAAGGCTGACACGAATGGGGAAAAAATGATCCTTGAACGGAACACAAGCTTTTGGAAATTGAGCCTGAAAAGGGGTTTTTAGAGCAAAACAATGGTTTAAAAATTAAGACTGAGAAAGTCACAGGAAAATGGGTTTAGGTGATTCCCAGACTTGTGTGCTTTTTAAAAACTCCTGTGGTGTCTTCAGCAAGTTATTCTCTTGCAATATATGTCGCTAAGCTTCAGAAACTGTCAAGGTGCTATGCGTGCTGCAGAGATGTTTCAGAAATCAATTTTGTGTGTGTGTTCACAATGATCACTTCTGCATCTGGTGCTAATGGCTAGTCTCAGTTGCTGCTTTGCTGTTTGGATGTGTGCTTTGATGTGATTCAACACTTTGATCACCCACAAACCATGAAATTTGCAATTTTCTGGCGATTGCCTCAGATGCATGCAGCTCCTCTCTGAATACGTTTGTTTGTGTATATTGACAGTCTCTCTTTCTCCCTATCGCCCCCAATCTTTTTACCTGTCCTGGTTTCTCCCACATTGCTGTGCTCTCTCTCTCTCACTATTTCATTCTCCTCCTTTCCCTGGTTACCTTAGCTTCAAATCTGTAGTCTTTGTGTGTTTGTGTTGTCTCTATATGTCTGTTGCACGAGTTGAACTTTTTTTTAGCTTGAGTGTATTGCTCTCCGGTTAGGGAAAAAAGGGAGTTTTTCCCCCCGTTGTTTTTGACCACTCCTGGTGTTGTGTGCCGTTTTCCCCTTTTCTGTTTGAGCAGCACACCTCCAAAGGGGGAACCCTGTTGTGATGGCAATGCCAATGGCGGCACACAGGCCGTGACTCCCGCAGGTAGACTTTTAATTATTTACGAGACCTTTGGAGGAAGCGTGGCATGCAGGCGTTTGAGCACGCAATAAAGGTGCCGCTCATTTACATTCCTAGAATGGTCGCTGTGAGATCACACAGCCCCTGATTGATGGCCCTCTCGGTTGCCCCAGAAACCACCTTGGGGGCTGTGATATGAGTTGTAATTTTCTATCTGCTAACAGACAGCGAAGCATATTCCAGCTCCTGTACTTCATCTTACAAATGGCGAGTTAAGGCATTTTATCTCAGGATGGGGAGCAAGTAGGCTCTTTAAAAATGTGATGTGTCTTTGGTGGGGGGAAATATTTCATCAAGTTCCGTCATGTCTGATAACCCCCTTCCCTCGGGTACTGCAGTGCTTGAGATGCTGGAAGCACCCTAACAAGAGGATTAAGTGCACATTACTCATGACTGGTGCGGATGGATGTTGAAATGTCTGAGTGACGTGTAGCTGGACGTGTTGATCCTTTTGAAACCACATCAGAGAACCGGAGGAGAATCCATCCTTGTAGACTTGGTTGCTTTTGCTGTGTACTTGGTTGTTCATTTTGATGTATACTTGGAATCAAGAGCCTTCATTAAATTGTGACAGGTCTTGAAAGTTTGATACCAATTGCAGTTACATCTTTAAATTAAAAAAAACAAAAAAAAAAAACAAAACTGACAGTGTCTCAATTTTACCATGTTTCCTGTATGCACCAGATGTTGTATGACACAAATTTCCAAAGTCGCTGAGATATTCACAGTCAAGAATCAGCCATCAGCCGTCCACCCCGCCCCCCCCCACCCCCACCCCCTCAAAACACTTGCACCAACTTCAATTTCCTAGGCGAGGTGTAAGGAACAGCTGCTGCAAAAACTTGGACTCATCATTCAACCTCAGAGCAAACCAGGTTAAGGTGATGTATTTGATCTAGGCTCTTGACAGACGCCTGCTGTTTGTGGCAACTGGGCAATTAATATTCAGACGCGCCACGCCGTAGCTCCAGGGAGAGCTGCGATTTAGCTCTTCAACTAATGGCAAACACGAGAATCCTGGCGCAGCGTGGTGAGCAACATTGCCACTGCCATGAGTAAATTACGAGCGTCTCCCCCTACGTCTGCTATTCTATGTGCTCCATATCTCTTTAGTGACACCAGTGACAGCTAGCGACCCTTTCAAGGTGAATCCCCGCACCCCAAACCAACCACCCCCCCCGCTACACCCCTCTTTGTGTGTGTGTGTGTGTGTGTATGCAGTAAATTGAAAGCATAATCTCTGGATTCACTCTCATTGTGTTTTATTGAAAGGCTAATGGACTGCTAATCGCCAGCGTTGGACTCCCCCGTGTGATTAATGCAGATATCACACATCCCTGTGCCATTCATCTAGCGAGGAATTCATTAGTGATAGCAATTATCTCAGACCCCAACCGGGCAGGGCATTGAAGGGCAGCGGCAGGCAGACGGATGGACGAGCCTCTCACAGATATGCACCCCGCCCGCTGCTCCTGGGATTACACTGAACTCAAAGTTTTGTGTTTTTTAAGCTTGACCCTTGTGAGGGTCATAATCCTGCTACTGATCTGGACAGGACTATATGCATGGTTGGACATTGTCCCAGCAGTTTAATGTTTAAACTGTAAAGTTGCAGAAAACACAGCTGATAACGTTGGAAACTTTTTGAACATGTATATCTGTGATTTTTATACTTGTAAAGTGCTTGTGCTTTTTTTTGGTCAGATGAAACGCCCAAACCTCCGGTTTCTGGTTATAAAGCCTTTCTTTTCCATCAAAATACCTCAGGAGTCAGTGATAAAGGCTTTCTTTTTTTCAACAGGCTGGCTCATTGGATTGTTTGATGCATTTTCTGATGTTTGCCTGTGAGGCCAGCGAAATGCCTTTTCATTAAAAAGGGAGATAAACAACTTTCCCATGTTATTCAAATCAATAGACTAGCCCAAAAGGATTTGACTTCCATTGTTGCTCTCTGTTTATTTATCTTTATATTTTTTTAATCTTTGAAAAGCCTCCCAAATGCCATAATGTGCCAAGTGCAACTTAGGAGGTGACCCCAGTGCTTTTGCTGAAGGGTAGGACCGCCTTGTGAGGAAAGGCTGCCCGCATATAGAGTACCTCGGCTGAAAATGAAGCCATTGATTTTATAGTACTGTGACACCATTCAGTTTATTGTGTGGAATAATTGCTGTGACCACAATGACTTCTGTCAGTAATACCCCCGCAGGATATCTTGACAAATCAATGTGTGTGTGTGTGTGTGTGTGTGTGTGTGTGTGTGTGTGTGTGTGT
>JAGFZM010000105.1:53668-80757 GCA_017657215.1 Limnothrissa miodon | reverse complement strand
TGTGTGTGTGTGTGTGTGTGTGTGTGTGTGTGTGTGTGTGTGTGTGTTTAGATTGTATCATGTGTGTGTGTTTAGATTGTAACTTTAGATTGTATCATATATTCTGTCCAATAAGTGTGCAGCTTTGAAGGGTTATTAAATTTTTGCCTTTTTATATCATTGCACAGAATCCCACAAATGGATAAAGACCACGAACCCCGAGACCCCCCCACACACACACACATACACACCATCACCACAAGCACACATGCGCACACACACACACACACAATTCAATATCAGGTAAACTCAACAGCACAGACATTTGTTTAAAGCCTTTCAGTCATCACACATAAACACACTGTCACTATCAGCTTGCAGGGTTGTTGGTGTTTACACACATTGCAGACCTTCCCCCTTGCGAGGTGTGTGGTGATGGGTCACCATGGTAGCTGTGTGCACTGCTGCCATCTTCAGTCAGACGGTCCGAGGCTCTCCCCTGAGCCAGCCAGCCAGCTACACACACAAACACACACACACACACATCCATCACCCTCCATTTCCTGCCTGACTTTGAACTGCAGACAGCTGCAAGGCCTCCCTCCGAGCCGTCGGAGATGGGGAAGCGAGATGGGCGACTGAATATCTCAGCGCCACACAAAGTTTTCAGCCCGCAAGCAGTGCCTGTGAGGTAGAATTACTGCATTTTGAAGATTTATTTCTATTTATTTATATATTATGGCTAAAGTTATAATGGTAATAGTTCAAGAATGAGGATATGTCTGGCGGTCAGGCTGTTTGCCTCACTTTTTTATGCCTGAGTAATTAAAAAGTAATTAGAAATGTTTATAGGTGCTCAGAGAGGAAACACAGAAAGCAATTAACAGACTTCCTCTGGCAACCCCAGCAGCCTGTTCCACTGCTATTGTTAAAAAAACATCCCTCATGGGCATAGTGACAATTCTGACCTGCTGGCACTGGCAACAAATTAGCTGCAAATTTGAGCTGTATGACATAATGCCCAACATGGGCCCATTAGCGTGTCCTTGTAGAATTAAAGCAAACTTCTTCACTTTGCTTGCCATGGCATTTATACTGTGTGAAATTCAAGGCGATGGTGGCCTTCAGCCTTTTGTGGATTGACTGACATTTTACTCAAAAAAATTCTCCACTTTCCTCCAATATGGTGTACTAGTAGCTCCCTGTGGGTGAGCTTCCTAAACTCACAGCAGGATGTATTTGTATTTGGCATTGATGAATCTGAGGCAGGATGGGGATGGGGGTGGAGGGGGGTTTGGGTTGAGGTGGGTCCAGGCTCCTTTATGCTGGTGTTGGTTAGTTAATGGCTTAGTGGTCCTTTTGGGGAAAATTGATAGAAAATGTGGTGCCGATGTAGGGCTGGGCGATTTTACCAAAAATAAAAATCTTTTAATTCGAGTTTCGATTCGATTTTCGATTTTTTTTTCAAAGCTCTTAAAAATGATTGCAGACATCAAATACGTCAGTGCAATTATACTACTGTGATCGTCCTTGAAGTAAAATATGCTGCTCAAAAAAATAAAGGGAACACTTAAACAACACAATGTAACTCCAAAGTCAATCACACTTCTCTTAAAATCAAACTGTCCACTTAATAAGTAACACTGATTGACAGTCAACTGATTTTGTTGTCAGCACATTCAACTATTTAAAGAACAAAGTACTGAATAAGAATATTTCATTCATTCAGATTTAGGATGTGTTTTTTTAGTGTTCCCTTTATTTTTTTGAGCAGTGTATATAAACACACTGACAATACAAGGTAAATGAGGCTCTGTGTCATTCAACATTCAGATTTTACATTTTAACCCTCGCTTCTAAGTTTTAAACCTTGCATTTCAACAGAATGGGCAGCATGTCTGTTGCAGTGTGTAATGTGATAGCCTTTCCATCCCACTCCCTTTTTATCATATGGCACGCAGTTTGTAAAAGTCTCCTCTTGGGATGGCAAAAAGTAAAAATACCTTGACCGACCACCGAGCATCATTAGTCCATTGAAATCAGTTAACCTGTCAGATTTGTTATCCTAGAGCTAAACTGAATGCGTTACGGCAGCATTAAGCCAAGCCCTCAAAATACAATTAAAAGGCCGGTCTATTTTTTGGAATGTTGATGAAGCCCGCTAACTGTTAGCCTACAGCAGATACGGCTTTAACTGTAAACATCGGTAACGTAGGCTATCAGGTGTAGCAACCTGTTTGAAGCTAATTTGAAACATTGCCGTAGCTCATAAGAAAATGATGAGACCCTGCATGTTTATTTTGAGGAGATGGTAGTGCTAATAATAATAAAGCAGTTGATCATCATTACCTTATCTGTTAACACTGAAGATCATGATAGTTGTAATTTCCAATTCACTTTCCTAACAGTGGGCTACTAATACTGTGCAACTTCCAAAAAGTCATCTCATCTGATAATCTGTGTGAATGGAAACAAACCATCATTTTTTAACCGACTACAGACAATTTTGATCACTTAACGTTGATACGCTCAACCACTGGCCAGATGGTCACATCAACATCCAACGTCTCCTCAAGTGTGTTTTTTTAGTATGCGTGCTGGAGATGCCGTCTTCGTTTTGAAGGTTTAGATCTACTTCTCCTAAGCTGTCGCTGCCTTGTTTGTGGTTGTGTTGTGTGGAGGAGGAGCCGGTTACATTAACTCGCGAGGGACAGTTGAACGGAACGCAAAAAATACCCAAATGTTAATGAAGGAAAGAAAAACTAGAATTATGCAAAGTCAACATCTTTTTTAGTAACAAATTCGATAAATCGATTAAATCGATTTTTTGCCCAGCCCTATGCCAATGCCTGTTCTACAGGTAGACGAGTGAATGTTTTATTTGCACAGCAGGTGAGCAAGAACCGTGTGCTCTGTAGGCAAGGACATGGTGTGCCAGTGGAGCGAGGTGTGAGAACGCCTCCTTTGGAGCTTATGTGACTGGGGCTGCTGCTGTAGGCACGTGCCCGACATGCTTATCCTTTTTGTTGTCCAATTAAAACCACAGAGGACACTTACATATTTGTTTTTGGCTTTGTCTATCTCTGTTTTACAATGGGCCAGATCGGATGAGAGACATACAATCCCTTTTGTTTGTTTGTGTGTGTGTGTGTGTGTGTGTGTACGTGTTGTTGTGGGTCTCTGTCTATGTTGATTGCTTGCTGATGTGTACACACACACACACACACACACACATACGTACACACACACAGCAGGAGGGGTGAGAAAAAGAAATGGGCTGCCACTGCCCTGGGGAGATGGCCAGGCATTTTGCTAGTGTCTTGCTGGCTCACCAGGCTTCCAGAGACACACAGAACAGAATAAACTCAAACTACCACCAACACACCCTCTCACCCATCACTACACCCTGCCCCCTTAAAAAAAGGATTTGGCACAGATGAGTGTTGACTGGCCATGGGCCGTTTGACAACTCTGCAGCCTTTGATAGGCTGCCCACTGGGTGGGCCCCTCTGTGGTTTGGCAGTAGAGTGGCATTGCATGGGAAATGCAGAAAGCAAGGGATGTGCTGGAAATGTGGTGGCCAACTGGCCATTAATGTTGTCATGAGAGCTGTCTACACTAGCTGTATTTAGATTCAGGCTGGGTAAATTGTATGTTTTGTAGCCCTGATCAGACATTGTATATACAGCACTATATAACACGGTAAATATAAATGTAATATAATTATTTTCTTGTAAAATAGGTTATCTGTAATTATAAATGTGCAGAAATTGGTAATTTAAACGCACATTCTTCCAGTCAAGTATGCATTCATTTGTTGATTTATTTGTTTGTTAAAGCTATTCAGCATGCTTGACTGTGACTGCTCCTGTCGCCAAAGTATTGCAAAAGGAATGATTATCTATATTCAACCGACTGCGCGCACAACAGGCTCTGACTGTCAAGTCTCCGCGGCGGACTTAGCAGTCTGTGGGCACTGTTGGTTCCTTATACCCCTTTAATATTATATAATCGAGGGTCTTAAAGCGTCCAAAACGCAAATACAAACTCACAATATACAAACTCTGAACATTCAGGGTAGGTCGTTAACAGATGCGCATGGGGACGAAGAGCACGTTCAACGACTGTGTTATCAATCAACAGGATGTACTGAGGACACGGCGCACAGGAGGAGTCCGATCAATGCTGAGTGAAAACCTGACCACGGCAAACTAGCGAACAACACAGTCGCACGAGTGGAACTGGCAGAGACAGAAACCCCGAGACATCTATCCCAAAGTATTTCGATTCCGCGAATCATTTCGAATAAGAGACTGCATACCGTGGAACCAGAGATGAGGGAGAAGAATTTGATTGAAACTGCGAAGATGCAGGGCAACGTGCTGGTAAGAGCGAACTATTGACTCCGAGAACCCACACACAAACCAGACAACCAGTGAACTTGATAGCTTTGAGTAAACCGGTACCTATATTTATGTTATAGTCGCCCCCACCGTTATCATGTTTGTTACAAATACAGCACAGGTGTCGGTAAGTACATGAGAAGTAGCTTCACCTGAATATGTGCACATTTCTTATCGTAGCCTATGTCTTGCGAATGGATGGTTTCTAAAATACCGCTTGCGCCTCTCCTGTCAAAAGGGAAAAAATTGAACTGCTGAGTGTGTGCGAACTGCCACCCCTTAACTAGAAACTTCGCAAGTTTCCTTTATTGCAAGATCGCAGTGATTAATTGGAATAATTTAACGATATCACCCTGGGATGTTTCATTTTAGCTTTGCTATTAGAAATTGAGGGTAGGTCTGACCTTTTTTGTGCCATGGTGGTTAGCGCTTGGAGAGGAGGGCATTAATAATTCACCACGCCTAAAGCGTACAATCTAGAATATTACCGTTCTCGTTGGTGTGTCCACGGAGGATTGTGTGAGTTGGTCAAGTCTGCCCTGACTTTTAACATCGTCTGGCCAAACTTAGCGAATTGACATTTCACTCTACTGCCAGTGCAGAGCAATCCAACATACATTCTCTTTTATGGGAATATGTTGGAATGTATAAACGAAACGATTTCATCTTATGGATTGCATTAATTGTCAATGTTTGGCCCACTATTGATCTCAGTATGGGAGCAATTTCACCAGAGACAATTTGGCATTAGGTCATTGCTTGGGATATAGTAAGATGCATATTGTTCTCTGTTATTGACTCAGACTCAGGTATTGAGCACAGCCAGTGTTCCAAAAGATACTATTTTCATTTAGACAGCAGACTAAAGTGACACACAGTGTGGTCAGCTTTTCAGTGAATAACTATTGTAACAAAGGCAGATAATTGTGTCTTTGCATCTCCGTGTGCCTCTCGGCTCCATGCACAGCTGTGCCGTATACACCCAGGCAATCAGGAGCACAGCTGCTAGAATCAGGTCTCTGTGAAACTAGGTTGTGAGTGAGTGTGTGGAATACATGCATACAGTACATGCTTGTGTTTGCACATTTCAGTGCAGATAATTTAGCTTTGCTTTGGGGTTTGTTCTGGTGGAACATCACTCTCCGAAACACCACTGCAGGTTAAAAAAGCAGGCTCCTCCTGCCAGGGGACGGTTCACGCTGGAGCTTACCTGCCTCTCATCAATCCCCTTGTGAATGATTTGATTTGCTCTTTCACTCTTTGCGACTAACTCCACCACCATAAAAGAGTATAGCTCTATTAGTCCTAGAGGACATTTAATCTCGGTGTGACCAATCCCCTTTTACTGGAGGAGGTAAATGAAAGAGGACGGGACTATCTTGTATTCTTTAGAAGCAGCTGGCCCCCAGATGTGATGCTTGGCCGCAGAAGCAGCACCCACATCAGCAGAGGTGGAAGCAAGCTGCAATTTTCAGGTGTGAAATGCTGCCACACCCAGCTGACTGCAATATCTGCCCTTGTTAATCGTAAAATTGCTGTGGAAGGAAGCCAATGTCAGAGTTATTTGAACAAGTGTACTTACTATGTTCAATTTTCAAGACACGCACACGTAGCCTACACACTCACTCACACACACACACACACACACCATGCTGTCCCATGCATTGTGAAAGATTTTTTTTTCAAGCTTTCCAGCAGATTTACAACAGATGTGTTGAAGGCTACCGTAAGGATGTGTAGTTTTCAAAGATCAAAGCATTTAGTCTGGCATGGTATTGATTGCAATGATTGTGTAGCTGCAGGATGAAAAAAAAGTCACGTTGGAAGGTGACACTAAGTTCTGGATCTCTGGGGATGGTAAAATAAGGGCAGTTGGTGGGAAAAAACAAAAGTCAGGTGGCAGACTCTGGAGCATGTGTGTGTGTGCTACCCAAAAATATGCCTTACCTCATCTCAAAATATGAGCATCTGCTCCATGAGTAAGAATGTCCACATCCGGCCATGAATCATTTGGAGAACAACAATGTCCAGAGCAATTGGTTATGCACACAGTTTAATAGGAACTACTGTACAACTACAACAGCTACAAGACTACATGTTTGACTAGTGATTATTGCAAGAATCTAGTGGGAAAAACAAGTATTGAATTAACACATAATCATTAAAGCACTATTCCTATTGACAGTAACACATGGGCAATCTCTGACCTTTTCACTGTACAGTAAATCAGATTTTTGGTGTGTTCGTTTTTTGATGTCATTTATCCTATACATAATTTTTACAGTGTGTGCTATTGTATATGGAATCGACATTCTTACAGGCTTAACATTGATAAATCTTTGTCCAATGCAACCAAAACCAGATTTTTTCCTAACAATGGATGAAGTTGACACTTGGGATGCTTCACTTGGGGGTCTGGTTCTACCTCTGTCGCTGTACAGCTGTTTGGCTCATGCACAGAGACAGTGAGCCCATT
Organism: Limnothrissa miodon; assembly: GCA_017657215.1. Lineage (NCBI taxonomy): Eukaryota > Metazoa > Chordata > Actinopteri > Clupeiformes > Clupeidae > Limnothrissa > Limnothrissa miodon. The sequence goes on along the minus strand of JAGFZM010000105.1, from coordinate 73,899 downwards.
CTAAGCAGGAGCCCAAAGTGAAGCGTCAGTGACGGGACCTCAAGATAAAATCAATTTTCATAAAAATACACCTGGAATTAATGGAATAAATGGATTTATCGCCCAACTCAAGCCTATATCCAGGAAGCTCTGTAGGAGCAGCAGGATGTTTTCCCTGTTGAAGGTTGCTGTGTTCCGTCGGGGCTGCGCTAAACTTAGCATGGTCCAGGGCCACATGCTGGGCGCCCCTAATTGTAATAACAGGGAAAGCCTGAACAGTGGGGCTCCCACTTACCACTCGTGCGCTGGATAGCCTGCCTGCCTCAAGTCTCCATGGGGGTTCCTGTGTCCTTACTGGAGAGTGTGGCTTTTGAAAATACAAAAAAGAGCAGATTAAAGAAAAAGCCATCATGTGTAAACTTTCTAAGTGCCGATCTTTTTTATTATTATTATTATTATTATTATTATTATTTTAATTATCAACTTAACAACACCAGTAGAGTTTTGTAATTGAGTCAGCAGCTTCATCACAGTTTGTTGTTGTTTTTGCTGCACTTGGTTAATGATGCATGAATGTGCAGAGGAATGAATATGCAACTGTGTCACTGACAGATGAAACAAAGTTTTGTGGCAGTATATACTTTTGTAATATTACAGTAATGTGTTTTTTGTTCATTTTGAATTTAATGACACCATAGACAGATGGCACAAATGTATGCCAAAATCTTTGATTTCAATTAATGCATTGACTAACTTTCATTACCCAAAACAATTAAAATAAGTTTTCCAATTGAAATGAAATGAAATGAAGTGTGTTTGTTTTTTTTCTAATCTGGCTGTGCTGGGTTTGTGTGTGTGTGCGTGTGTGTGTGTGTGTGTGTGTGGTTGGTTGTGCATGATTGTAGTTTGCAATGCTCCTATACTGTAAGTACTCTCATAAATAAGGAAGTGTTAAAGCTGAAATTTTCTGTGTGAGTGGAATGGATCAGTGGATCAAAGTGTTTATAACAAACCTGCTGTGAGGATTGCATACAATGACTTAAGATGTTAGATCTCCATTGTTGCCAATGGTGGGCGTGGGTTGGAGGTCCAGGCAGGAGATTATAAAAAGTGTAACTGAAAATCCTCTTCTTGAGAGATGTGACTCTCATGAGCTTTTATCCCACACATGCCTTAACTCTTTCCTCACCACACACACACAGCCTTGCTCATGATTCTTGAGTATGAATGATGTTGGAGACCTAAGGCAAATGTAAAGTTTTCCAACTTTGTCAATACACAGAAGCACAGAGCTCTTTTCCAACATTGGAGAGTCCTTGACCCCTTGCTCTTTGAGGGATGATCAAGACATCCCCTATTTTCACTAAACCCCACGAATGGAGGTGGCATGGTTAATTGGCTTACTTTGTTTGGGCTTCTTACTACCACCATACGTGCAATTATAGCAGCAAGCTAGCTCACTTTGCATTGTTTGTAAATAATCCAGATTGAACTGTGCCTATATATCAGTAAAGTTTTGGACAACTTTTGAAAGCAGCACCATGTAAATTTCCTCATTATAAAATAATGGAAATAGCATGGGTATTGAAAGGGGCTGTGTTTGGATTGACAACATCAACAAAATGATAGCAAGTCGAAGCAAAACTTCTTTACCATTGTAATGTTATGTGGGTAGACTAGGGCAACTCTAACAAGTGTCTGCTGGTGTGTGTTGGTGTGCAGGCCTATGCTGGAGGACTGTGTGTACATATTTACAGAGTATATACTGTATATACATACACACACACACACACGCAAAATGGTTTCAGTTGTTGACAAGCCTTCCACCCTCTAATAATGCTTCGAGACATTATTTGAATGTTTTCTTAGATGTTGTCCTTTAAAGCTAAAGGTCGATCTAAGTTTCTGCCAGATCCCTGTCTGAGGTTTATTTGATTGAGGCTGGACAGTTGGATGATTCTTACGAGTAGAAAAATGGAGTGTGTGTGTGTGTGTGTGTGGTTTAGAGTTAGGCAGGAGGGTATATGATTTATAGCGACCTTTATGATCTCCGCGTTGGCGGGGTTTCATTAGGCCTTCACCAAATCCATCACCTCAAATGTTTCTCTCGGTGGCGATTAGGGTTGCAAAGGGGTGGAAAATTTCCGGTAAATTTCTGAAAACTTTCCATGGAAACTTTAGCTTGGGAATTTTAGAAATATTCAAGAATGGATATTTGTGGAATTTATGTGAATTTATGGGAATTAACTGGAAGTTTTGGATGATTTTAAGAAACATAGACCATATGACTCATATTCCAACAACATATTTTGTCATAAGACATTTTTGCAAATAAGATACAATTAAAATAAAAATATATCATTTTTCTGTTAAATAAGAAAAATATGTAGATTGTAAACTGAACAAATGGAAAGGGCTATCAAAAGATTTAATCATGAAATATGAAATCAGGTGTGGTTATGTAAAACTGTTTAGCAGGACGCAGAAGAAACAGAACATTTTGTGCTATCTAGCACCATGATAAGCTAACTTCTTTAATACAAAGGTGCTAGCTAGCTTACCTTTAATATATCTGCCTTACCAGTGAGCTAGCAATGTATATTTTGATTGGGCTAGCTAAAATCTAACATTTTAGAACAAATATCATCTAAGTTATATCATCATAACTTGCTTGACTGTTTGTAGTCCTCAAATGTGTAGCCTCACGTGTCTGTATCAGTGACTGTATGTGGCTCATAAAGGTTGCTTTAGCAGTCCATAATTCTAGAAATCAGAGATGTGATGGGAGGATGCACAATGCGTATAAGAGGTGCGGCCTCAATAGCCCTGCATTAAGAAGTGTGTTATGCCCCTGTGATTGAAGAATAGCAAATTATAGGCTACTCAACCTTATGCATATCACATCTCATAGTTTTAGGCAAGACTGCTAAAATATTATTTTCTACCAACTATCTTTATGTCCCTGACCTTTAGTTGAGAGAATTTCCAGTTTTTCCTATTAATTCCCGTTAATTCCCCTAAATTCCCGTTAATTCCCTTGGAAAGTTTCCAACTTTGAAAATTCCCGGAATTTTGCAACCCTAGTGGCGATTGAATGTTGAAAAGACACACACACACACACACACACACACACACTACAAAAAGTCTGAAAAAAATGAAAAAAATTTATGTAATCCCAGATATTCAAGAACAAATAAATTGAAGGCTACTTCATACTGCGCATATTAACACTTTTTCTGTAAGAGAAGGATCACAGACGCAGACACAAATCTATTTTTAGATATAAGCCTTACATCATACTTTCTGTGAGTGTGACAGTTCTGAAAAATCTATTGCTCACTCATTCCTTATTTACCTGCACGTATCGTCTTCATGGTGTGTGTACTAAGGTATTAGCTCAGAAGCAAACACAGACAGAGGCATGCAAATACACATATGTACGCACACACACAACATAAGATACAACGAATGATATCTCACTGTGAGTGGGAACAACCCATCCATTTGTTGCAGTGTATAGTAATTAAAAGGAATCCTTAACTACTTGGATAATTCTAGTCATCTTTTTGAAGTGCTATTAGATGGGTCAGGCTGATACACCCACAGGAATGTCTTCCTCTCCCTCATTTATTTCAACCGCTTGTCTTTAGTTTCCTTCTGTGGATTTCTCTTTTCTGCATGGATGTGAGTTGCACAAATATTATAAGTATACACAAAAGTACATACTTCCACATGTGTTACAGTAAGGGGAACATATATTAACAGCATGTGCTGTCCTGAGGGGCATACATAGAAGGAGAACAAACTGTAACTGAACTGGAAAAAAAATTATTGAAATTCATATTGATATAGGAGTATGCTGGGTAGGTAAATGTAGATATGCATCCCCCCCATTCTCTCTCTCTCTCTCTCTCTCTCTCTCTCTCTCTCTCTCTCTCTCTCTCTCTCTCTCTCTCTCTCTCTCTCACCCTGTCTCCCCTCCTCTATTTCCCTTTCTTTTTCTGTGATAGTAGAAAATTGCTCCGGGGCTTAAAAAGACCCAACACATTTGCTGGTATCCTATCCCCTGCTCCTACCATCCCCTGTTCCTGTCTGTTGCACATTCTCCCCAGTCCCGAGCAATCAATCACCGCTTGGCCAGGCGTTACCATTCTGGACCAGAGCAAAGCAAAGTGAAATAAATAAATAAATAAATAAAATAATGAGTTTACAATGGATGAATATTTCATTGCAGCTTTTTGCCTCCCCCTGTGGTTCCCTGCTCCCAGGCGACTGCAGAGGCTCATATTAAGCATGTATTTATTATGAATGAATGTAATGGCTGCAGTGTGCCTCTCACTACTGTTATGTGCCTGCCTGTGTGTTGCTTTAAATTAAACCTGCATTGTTCCATTTGCCATCACTGTGATTACAGCTGAAAAATAGGCCCTGTTTCATGGTAAGTTATTAGATTCGATTACAGTGCAGGAATCAGTGCATGGCCAGCTAACTTTGGTCAAGATTGATTAGAGCTATTGGCTCGGAGAGACCTGGAGAAGCGTGCATCTATTAATTCATTTCACATTGGCTTAATGTAGAGCAGCATATAGCAGACTAGGGAGAGTGCCCCCCCCCCCCCCCCTTTTTTTCTGCATCGAGAATCCCAACCCTTGGATATTCTGTTTTTAATGGGGTAGAGATGGGGATGTTGTTGATTTGGCCCAATTATCATTAATATCATGCACTCAGTGTGTACTGTTAAACTGTAAGTCATATATGAGTGGTGTGTGTTGCATGCCTTTTTGGCTCTAATTCATACTTCTTCCTAGAACACTTGATTGTTTGTTTTGAGGTGAGGGTGTGTATGTGTGTGTGTGTGTGTGTGTGTGTGTGTGTGTGTGCTTGTGCACGTATGTTTTGTCAGCTCATTTATATCTCTGGCTGAGGTTCATGGATGCCATGTTGAGAGAGTCTAGAGAAGACCAAAGTTCACGTAACAAATAGTGCCACATGTACTGTAATTAGATGCTAATTTGGCAGCATGCTTCAGAGATGAGAGGAAGGTGGGAATTGCCTCCCAGGCTCTCATTTACAAATCAGCACCTGTGTGTGTGCGCGCGCAAACGAGAGAGAGAGAATGTCACAGTACATTTCCATTTTTAGAAAGGAACCTCAAATTTGAGTAGGCCCTGTACTGTTTTACAAAAACATCATGTTCGGTTGCAATAACACATCAGCAATCTTCCCAACTTCAACCAATCTATGCTTGTCTGGTATTTAATTCTGGTATCACTTAAGGGAGTCATTTTCCTCATAGCTTAGGCCATCAAAAGATGCAAACAGTGCTAGCGCCACTTTTAATATTTGTATTAAAGCTCAACAGAATATGATTGCCCATAACTCTTTCCCCTACCCAATTAGCGGACTGATGCCAGTTGGGTTGGATAGATAAAATAAGAAATGGATGAGTATCACTGACAACAGAAGTGTTGTTCGGCAGGAGGCCTGTGCTGTGGTGTGGAAAATTGCAGTGGTGCTGTGCATTAATGATCATTTCCCACCGCTGTGCTCATTAGGCCTCTGCTGTCACACGTGGGCCCCCACTACTCACTCACACAAGATGCACGTTTTTTTGGATGTGGGTTGATGTAATTCAATGTGTGTGTGTGTGTGTATCCGTGCCCATTTCTTTGTGTTTATCTGTGTCAGCGTTTGTGATAAACAGGCAAATACAGTGGGATAGATCCATATCACAAATTTTTCACTGAAGCTCTATTTCACCATCACTAAAGACTTTAATAAGATACTTTGATGGCATCAGTTACTGTCCTTCATTTTTGTCATTTTAGACTTCCATGTTAATGTGACAAACCTGAAAAATGTTAGTATTGTTAAAATGTTTCTCTTTTCACTAGGCTTGTAGGAGATGGTTTTTAAATGAAATGGTTGATTATTTAAGTGTCTACTGAACATTTGATAAGCAGGTTGAAAACATTACGTGGCGAATGTTCAGTTACAGCACAAACGTCTTTGGGCATTTATGAATTCACTCTGGCATATGTAAATTTGAGTGCCACACTAAATGTAGAAAAAGAAATACATGAAATGTGTGTGTTTCTCACTGATGTGATGTGGCTGTTTAAATGTCTGATTCTGTATTGTGTGCTCCATTTTCTCCTGCCTCCACATTGCACCGAATGGGGGAAAATGTATAGATGTGATTTAGCTTTTTTTTCTCATTCTGAATTGCCTGGCTAGTCTCTCCTTGTATTTGTATGTTTAAATACCTGAGAGTCAGCCATGTCATCGTCCGAATTCTTTTGATAAAGGAAACAAGTTACCCAGTTATTTAAATTATAAATAAACAAAAAGAAAAATTCAATTACTGCAGACTCTCTCAAATAGAGGCTGGGAGTGTAGCCTCCGTCCTCAGAATGTGGTCAGAATGTGTGACATTCATTCATCTGTGGGTTTTTACTGGCATTTTCAAAATCTCTTGTTAACCCTCCGCTGGCATTCATCTAATGCCATTTCGGCATGCTGACCTTGGTGAAAGACCTTGGCTTCTTATTTTCATCTGGATTTGATGAGAGCGCCTGCTCTATTCTATTAATTCTCCTCGCAGTGTTTGTTTTGAACGTTTCATTGAAGTCTGTTTTCTTTTTTGCCTTTTTAGTGAGTGTCATGCTCCCATGCTCTTTTTAGTCAGAGCAATGTTTGCCTTTGAAAGATCCAGCGAAATAAAACCAGCAAAGAGGTGTTCTCCCCCTAGTAAATAATCCGTTCCTTGGCTAGTGTCACAAGCATACTTGTCCTTGTCATGTTCAATTTAATGGGAAAGGGACTCTTGTCCAAGGCATTTCATTGAAAGTTTTATGGAAATTAAGGTTAAAATGGAATGAGTGATACAGTAACGCTGGCATGTGATGGGCATAGCTCATGTGTACTGGAATGTGCACAAGAGAAAGCTATCTCTTTCTTCAGTCTACTGATTTCCTAGCATTCATCTGCATCAGATCTGTCTGCGGCAGTGGAAGGATATTTTTTACATTGCAATGACTAATGTAGAATGGTAAGGTGAAGCTCACCCCCCTCCCCCCAACATACACACACACACACAGAAGTCTAGGAAAATGTCTGCCTGAAGTCAGACATACCATTACTGTATCCTTCTGTTTTTCATAGGCTGGTAATCAACTTTTGTCTTCTACATTTCAGAGTTTTCTAATTAGATCATCTAAGGTTGCCAGACAGAGAAATGAAATAACACCTGTTAGACTGGGAGACAACATGCCCTCTGGAAGCAGGAATGTCACTTCCTGTCATTCCAGGGGGCTGCACTGTATGTCTAAATTAACTTTTAATGGCAAGTCTTCATTTTGTGTAGCCATTTGCAACTTGCCTCCCACCCTCCTCTTCCCTCTATCCATCCCTTTTGTCCCCGACTGATTTTACTCAATCTGCTCAAAAGAACTGTTACATAATGGAAACAATGGCTCTGGTGGGGAAAAGCTGTCCCGCCTCATTAATTAGTACCTTCTCCGGGCTGACCTTTGGCGGGTCCGTCGTCATTTCCCTTTCGTGCTCTCACAGTCCTGCAGCCTCACTACCCTTCTCACTCTCTCCTCTTTCTCTCTCTCTCTCTCTCTCTCTCTCTCTCTCTCTGTCTCTCCCTCTCCTCTTTCTATCTCTCAGCTCTCCGTCTGTAGTAATAGCAAGCGGCTGCCCACTGAAAAAGCTGGACCCTGGCTGACCCCTGGGCGCGGCTGCATTATCTCCCGCGGGGTAATTGCCCGTCACTAAATGGAAACCATGCCTCATTTGTCTGTCACTCGACCGTGGCTGTCGTTTAATCCAACTGCACGGCCAGCCAGACTGCATTCCACTTGCCCGCTTGTTCACGTATTTCGGCCTTGGTTGCCCCACCACCACCAACACCACCCTCGCCCAGTCTTCTCTCTCACCTGCACCTCTTTTAAAAGAAGACGCATCATCAGCGTGGGAAACTGTGAGGCATTTATCTGGTGCACACTGCAGTGATCTGCGACCCTTCAACTCCTCCACTATTAGCTCCATTCAGCTGAGGTGGTGGACCGGAGTGAATTGGAGCATAGTCCGTAGGTGGATGTGTGTTCATGCTGGGGAGTTGGAGTGGTGTGTCTGAGCGTCACCTTACATGTGAATTGCTCACGAGTGACCCTGAAGTGCAAGTGGTGTTGTCTAAAGGTCTTTGAAATGCTTCTCGAGCAGAAAAGTCCTGTCTACATATGTCCTCATAGAGCTGTAGTACAGAATGTTTTACTCTAAAGACATATAACCCAGTTTTTATCCTTTCCACTGACAGCAGGTTTTGTGGAACAAAACTTCAAGGCACACACAATAACACTTGCCTGGCCTGGTTGAGCATATGGCTAAAACCATCTTGCCTGTCAATGAAATTACACCCCTCTCTTCCTTGCTGTTTAAGCTCCATGTTGTCTGGCTGGACATAATACCTGAAGATCCATTCGTGGCTTGGTTTTTCTCACTTTTCTCCACTTCTCAGACTTGACATTTTTAGCAGCAAACCGAACTGCCTGGTCTTTTGCAAGCCACTGTGTCACTGTTTCAATAGAGCACTTCCATAAATGTGTAAAAACTCATGCATTACCACTGGGAAGAAAATCCTTTATCTGGTGACAGTCATTTCTCACTGTCACAGCTATGTGCAAACTGTTGGCTTTAGCTTACTTGTGGCATGAAGCAAAAAGAACAGCTCTTTGATTCACTTCAGCTCATTTCATTTATCACAACACCAACGGAAACCCTTAGGTTTATTGATTTGTTTCTGATGAAGCAGGACCATTATTTATTAGCCTTCCAACCCCCTGTCCAGTCAGTCATCAAAGACTGGACCACTGTCGTGGCTACGTTAAGTCACATGTGGAGATTGACAGGGACATTTTGTTTAATGGATCTGCAGCACTGGGTGGGGAGTAGGGTGGAGGGGTGGTGAGGGTCAATTGACTGATGAGCTTTAGGACAGTTGTCGCATTGCTATCTGAGAAATCACTGCTCCTATTGATTGCCTGGTGAGATTTATTTTGCCATCTACAGCAAGGGCTCAGAGCTGTCATGAAACAGGCAAAATTCTTTGAATGCAAAGTGAGTAACTCTAAGTTCTTAAAAGTTAACTTTTTGCCACGTTTTACGGCACTTTTTTAACGCATATCCTGTAAATGAGGCTGATTAAACACTCTTGGTGCAGTGTGTGCGTTGTTCCCTAAATTAGCTGCAGATATATTTCCATGACAGCGTACCCTGGCTAAAACTGCACTGGAACGGAATGGAACTGCAGGCATCTGTGCTCCGCAGAGCACACCAATCATTTTTAGGAGCCTTTAGTTGTCATGCAAACCTCTTCTCTGTTGGTGAGTAATAGCCATGCATCTGCAGCCTCGTGCAAGACCTGGGCAAGTGCTGTGTACGTCTGCCACGGCAACCTACATTCTGTCATCCCCTATATGCCATCTATATTTAATAGCTGCTAACCTCAGTGACTGCTGCGCTGATGCTAAGAGCCATGGTGGCATTTGCTTGTGAGCGTTCTTTGTATGTCAGACACATGTGCACAGGAATCGCACAGCGGTTTGATGGATGGAGTCACCAGTTAAAATGGAGGTGACCAAGAGCTGTCACTCACAGGGGAGGTCAAAGAAGTGTTTTCAGTGCCATTGTGTGAGTGTCTGTGGAGAGAGTGCAAAGGTCCATGGATGTTAATCAGCCGACCCGACTGTGAGCGGCTGTGTGTGCTAAAAAAGACTGACCTAACCCATGCTGTTAGAAGTTCCTCTGTTCCGCCCCATGCCATCAAAATTGGTGTCATTCGTCACCTTTTGTCCGCTCATATGCTATTAAGTCACGCTTGTCTTCTCCATGCCCCTGCTAGTTGCTGCGTTGACATTTCCAGTGAAGGCATTTTATGCCAGTGACTCATAGTGCTTCTCTCGGTCACCCCTGTCTTTCCCATAGAGACACTCGCTACAGAAAGCACTGGCTCTTAGCTACACAGAGATGTTTTCCCTTTTTTATTTATCACAAGATTGTGATCAGTGCAGAAGGGAAAGAAGTGCTCGTTTTGTATAAGGCCATACAGGAAGTGATACGGCAGCCATTAAAGGATAATAGAGTCTGATGCGGCTCATTGGATTTTCTCAGGCTATCATGTTATTGTGGCACTATTTTTTGATGGAAAATTGCTTGCGAGGGAGAGTCGTCCCTTAATGGCCACTTCTAATGCAGAGCTAATGTGCTGGTTAGGGCTACATCCCATGAATGAAGCCATTCCATAGATGGGGTACCAAGTGGGACCTTTTTTTGTCTGATCTGAAACCCATTCGTAATTCTCCAACAAACGTTTTATGCTCGGAGAAAGTGGTCATCTTTTTCAGATTGGTTAAAGCTGAAAAGGGTTTCTAAATTTTATGATGGTAGTTCTTGAGTTTCTTTAATGGATGAGAAGTGGATCTCCCTTACAGGCAACCCAGTATCATGGCACTTTCCTCTCATAGTTCCCTCATACAGTAGTTATTCCACATGCAGATGCACCTTCTAGCTCTTCTGCGTTTGCAGTACACTCTCTGATCTCACATCTAAGGGCAACGCTGAGGCTAGTAATGATTATTCTGGTCAAGGCTCAGTAGCATTTTAGACACACTACACACACGCACACACACATGCACGCACACACACACACACAGCACCATAACAATCACAACCAGTGTCAGGGGAGCTGTTTAATCATAGGTGTGACACAGTGGCAATGTGTAAGTTGTGCATTTTACGCGAGGCTACCCTCCTTTCAATTCAGTGGCAAAGGCAGTGGCCCCATCATTTTGCCTGGACTCGAGCCAGCACAGGAAATAAGGGCTGCTCCTCTCAGCCGCTCCCTTCTAGCTAACCGCCCCCCCCCCCCCCCTTCTCTCTCTCTCTCTCTCACACTCACACACATACACACACACTCTCCCTTCTGCTCTCCTTATTACCCCATATATCTGCTTGTTGCAGGGGTAACCATTCAGACTGGCATTTGCACAGCTGAGGGATGCAGATGCTACGGACCTGCAGGTGTACCCTGAGACGCATCAGGAGAACAATGGGATCAAACTGGGCTTATGACATTCTTGGGAAATTGTATAAGAACACATTTAAACATTTGAGTAAAAAAAAAACTTGCACAGAAGAAGAGGAAGAGAACGCTAGAGACTTGCACTGAAGAAAAGACTGATAGTCCTAAAAGAACTCTAGAGACTTTCACTGAAGAAGAGACTGATACCCCTAAAAAAAGACTTTCACAAGAGAAGAAGACGTGACCACCAAGTTAGGTCGTGGGCTCTCAATAAGCAAACATTTCTGGATAAAGACGCGTTTTGCAGTATTATCCATTTTCACTACAGTAATTTATTTGCTCCAAATATATAATAGAGAAGGCCTATTGTAGATATCTTGGTGTTACATGATACTGGAAATGTATCATCTAAAACAAATTAAGATAGTTTAATAACTGCTTAGTGTCTCAGTAATGACTTCTCTCTGAGAAATGATAGAAGGAGGAAAAAATAGATCATGTGTCTTCAGCCCCTTGCCCAGCTGTCTTTTGTGATTCTAGATTGGTTGCTTTACATCAGCCTCTATCCTTTTGGCCTTGAATCACATAATTGAGTTCTTGCTCACTCTAATGAGGGACACCAGGGCAAAATTCAAATTCTTTTTCTCTCAGTTTGTCACATGTATACATTAGGGCTGAGAATCGGAATCAAATCGATTTTCCTTTGAACAGGCTGATATCGATTCAAAAGCACTTGAATCGATTTTTTAAATCAGTATTTTAGACAAAACCTTTCCCCTGTAATACCACGCGACTTCTAGCGTGTCATTACAATAAGTTGCTGAGTTGAAAATGACAGTTTCATCAGTATACTTGTGCTGTCCTTGCCCTGAAGTTCTCTAGTTTCCACCAGCTAGACAGCGACATAATGCTGCAATAACCAGACTTATTTTGCCTTTTTGCACTAACTTATCTAAGAATGGCTTCTGACCTCTGCCCTCTCTTTGACCAAAACCAAAAACATACAAAATGTCACAAACTGGCTTATTACATGCTTTATGCGAGCTAACAAGCTAAACTGTTCATACTCACTTACATGCACACTTTATATAAATTTTAAACATCACAAAATCATTCACTCTTATGGAACGTTTCCACGTGAACGTTTTTAAGGTCCAAATCATCTCGTAACAGTAACACATCGAAATTACGTTCAGTTTTTTCTTATTAGCTTAACCCGTACTACAAAGCAGCCACTGGAGGGAGCACTAGGACAGTTTAGGCAGAACAATACAATTTGCATCATTCATTCTTCTGAGCATTTCATCCATGTCCAAATAAAATTGGCAATGTGCAATATTACCAATATTACTGAATCGAAAATTAATCAAATCTAATTGAGAATCGAATCGAATCGAGAATCTAATTGAATCGGACCCGTGTGAAGTGAAATCGAATCAAATTGATTTGGGAAATCTGAATCGCTACCCAGCTCTAGTATACATTGAGTTGTCCCAAGGCCTATTTAATTCATTCCAAAGATCCCATAATGATGTGTTTGTAATGGCATTAAATGGATTGTCGTCTGCATTCCACATCAACCTGTCAATGACAAGTAATCCCAACTTTGAAGAGAGGTAGAGGAAGGTTAATGGTGGAATAGCGCACCTTTCAAATCAATCTGTAGCTTAACCAACAGACAAAAAAAAATCCATCAGCAATTCACACTGTTGAATGGAACAAGCTTTTGCCCTTGTGCCTTCCACGCCTATACTCGCTCTACAGTACATTTGCAGGGCTGTTTAGCATCCAAAGGCCTGTGAAAATGCTTTACCCATGCACTCCTTTGCCAGCACTAACGGGGACCTTATGCACCGCACTCGCACACACTGTGCTTATGGGGATGTGTAAAAAGGAACTTTGGTGTTGATGGGGTTCCCTAAGGGGACTCGCCGTATCAGCGCATTGCCGTATTTTGCCTCTCTCTGAGAAAGAGAGACGACCTGAACCCACATCCGAGCGAGGAAATGAGTGAAGCTAACGTTGTCTAGACAAATTTGTCACATTTGTGATCCTTTTTTTTTGTTGTTGTTGTTTTTTTCACCACCCATGAATACCAATGAAAGCCCTCAATATAAGCTATATTGTATTCTGTTGACTGCTTAGACTGTTTTGCTCATTTTCCTTCTTCTCTGAATACATCACTGTGTGTAAGTGTGGGGTTTGCTTCTGTCATCCAAGCCATTTGTCAATTTGTGTGCTCTTCTTGTTGTCCTGCTGTTGTTCTTTGTGTCTGAGGATTTTAACGAGCTCCATTCCCAGCGGCTGAGTGTGCAGAGGCACGTTTGCGCTCCTGCCGGAGAATCGTCTGCTAAGCAAAACACAAAAGAAATGAAACATTACATCACCCACCACAGCACCCATATCTGTGGTGGAAGTGCAATAAACTGTGCATTTATGGCCCATGGGCTCATCTAAAGAGGCGCTCGCATGTGTGTGTGTGTGTATGAGAGAGAGAGAGTGTGTATGTGTGTGCGTGTAATCCATGACTCTACACAGCAAGAAGGATGAGAGAAAGGCAAAGCTGATGCCTGGGTAGTATTTCAGCTATGTTCACACATAAACAAGTGATACTGCTTTCTCTCGGAGCCACTTAAAGGACAAAATCTATCGCCTTTGAGACTGGAGCCTCAGAGCCTCCATTACTTATGATGAAGCGAAGCATACAGGGGGAGAGAGAGAGATAGAGGGCGAGAAAACTAAAATGCAGAAATGGGTAGGGTGGAGATGTAGACCGGGGATGGAAGGCACACACAAATGGAACTCTGCAAGGTTTTGACAGTGATGCTGCAGGTCTGACGCAGCGGCCTCTGAGGTTGAGGGCCTGGCTTCTCATTACTGCAGGTGATGGCGTTGCGGATTAGCACATATCCTTATGGGACCGGAGGGCTTCCAGACAGGAGATTACTGGCGTAGCGGAGGTCAGCAGATTCTGCTCACCTGGGCACTAGCAACACTCTTACATACTGGAAACACACACACACACACACACACCTGACCTGATCTGAAAGCCGGCTTAATGCTGAACATCATCAGATACGATCTCAAGAACACAGTTTTAGAGTGGTTAAGACAGAACACAAACAGAAACTGAGCCTTGCCACCCCCCAAACACACACACGCATACTGTATGTGTGCAGCTCACAGGTTATTATGGCCCAACAGTGCTCAGCTTCACAGCCACTAGCAGGGTCACAGACTCACAAATGAAACACCTTCTCCAGTGAGACCTCTGTCTGTGCACTGAAATGAGGAAAATCGACACAGTGTCACCCATTATACGAGGGAACCCTCACCCACACACAAATGAGAGCTCATGCACTAAGAAACACACACATACATACACACACACGCACATATGCTTAGTCACAGCAGGGATCCAAGGTATTAGTTGAGGTATTAGCTTGGGGCCTGTTTCTTCTTAGTCTGCCTGTGATTTGGCCTTCTTTACTTCTCAAGTGATCCTCTACTCACAGACACACAGCTGTAAATCAGTAAATGTCTGTTTGTGCAGTCCTTCCACACACACTCGCTCTCTATGGGACATGAGTGCACTGAAGGGAGCGACAGAACACAGCCTACCTGCTAATTCTTACAGTGTGTGTGTGTGAGAGAAAGAGAGAGAGAGAGAGATGAAAATTGAGGTGGGAAATCCTCCTCAAGGCACCCCGAGTTCACCGCTGGGAAACTTCCCGGTCTCCGGAGGAACCAATCAGAGGAGGGACACATGTTTGGTGGGATACAACCAGCACAAGGATGTGTGATGAGCCCCAGGCTCAGTGGAGCTCAGATACTTCCATGCAAATGTCTTCATCCTTCACCATCTTCGTTTTATCCCTGTGTGAGTATGATGCATTTTTTACTTTAACCACTTCATCACACACTCTACCCTTGTGGCTATGTTTGTGTGTGTGTCTGAAAGAGGTAGAGAGACACCATGGTTTTGGTAATCATTCCAGTCATAAGAGAGTTCATGTCCTTCACATCAACAGCAGACTGTACACCCCCCCCCCCTCCTGCCCCAAAGCTGCAGTTTTAATTAGATTCAGCAATTTACCCCTGTGGTATTCTTTCCTCCCTATTCATTTGTGCAGTCAGGCATCTGACAATCTACTCCCTCTCTAAACTGGACTAAATGAAGTAAAAGCAAACAGTCAGAAGCATTATGTCACATGCTTAGGAGTGTGTGTGTTTGTGTGTGTGTGAGAGAGAGTGATTCAGAAGGAAAGAGTGAGTGGTAGGAAATGGAAATCAGGTTTCCACCATGGTAAGCCAATTGCAGTAGCGATGAACAGACTGGCTTGATTGTAAGAGGTGCCCCATTGCAGCGGCTTACTCCAGCTAACTGACCCATTATTCCCAGGCATTAGTGTGTAATCCAACCCATTCCTCTCGTCTGGAGACGGCCAAGGTGGAGCAGCTGTCAGAATCAAAGCGGCATAGGCCCAGACCCCGACACTCACCCCGTTCTGCTATGGACCCACGGGGACGGACCTCAGCACGCTGACACCAAAGCGAGAAGCGCGGCAATCGTTTTACTGCTTGTGTCATATGCCCCCTCATCCCATCTGTTCTAACTCGTCTGTGTTAAAACAGTGATGAGGGGGGCCAGGTAGCTGTCATGTCCCCTTGGTTCCAGAGAGTAGTGCGTCTGTTGAAGCTAGTGTGTGTGTCTGTGTCTGTGTCTGTGCATGCGTGTGTAGTAAGGCGCTTGTCAGTCTGTGTTTGTCTGTGCAGGTAATCGACAGTGAAAGGGATGACCATGAGGGAATAGCTGTCTGCTCCCCCTCATGTGGTCTTGGTTGAAAAAAGGATGTATGATCCACAAGAGATTTCGAGTATCTTACCTTTATGTTGAGCCACTGTGAGAGTGGAGCCGTAGTTGCAACTCGCCTGTGGCAAATCCTGGCTGTCAAATGCAACCTCTTTCTACCTGGGCATTTGGAAACATTTCTTTAACCAGTTTTGAAAACAGTTAGCATTAAAAAAAACACTATGGAATGATTCTGCTTATCTTTCTTGCTTGCCTCATAAAGGCTATAAAATAGAAGAAAAATGTCTGTTATAGTCCTCATTAGACTGTAATGATACAGTTCACACCAAATTCCTTTAGAGTATACTCTTATCTGCTCTTTGATGTGACACATCATGTGAGTAATCCAAAACTTCAAGTGGTGTTTCATCGCTGTATCCATTGCTACATGTGCTAGGCGTGTGTTTTCATTTATTTGAAATATTTTTACACACCAAACAAAATGGCACTAGGCATCAATATTGGTTTGGGATATTTTTGTTTGA
The DNA here is from genome assembly GCA_017657215.1 of Limnothrissa miodon. Classification (NCBI taxonomy): domain Eukaryota; kingdom Metazoa; phylum Chordata; class Actinopteri; order Clupeiformes; family Clupeidae; genus Limnothrissa; species Limnothrissa miodon. Next base: position 57,497 of record JAGFZM010000105.1, on the reverse strand, counting down.
GGAAAATCATGTCAGTCTCTCTTAAACCCAAGAGCATTTTTGCAGCAGCCCTCATGTCTTGTGTCGTTTTGCTGGACAACCTCCCTGTATTGTTTATTGCACGATCATGCTCTGGCCTATCTATCTCTGTCATTTTCCAGGTGCTGGGCCATACCCTCAGGCTCCTGCAGTCTCACCAGTTGTAAGACATATCTCACACACACACACACACACACACACACACACACACACTCTGCAGGAAGCAGACCTCAGGGGGTGAATGGTGTACTGAGTCGTACATGTAGCTTGGGTGACCTTGGACCACCAGCCTATGTGTGAGGATTCTTAGAGTGACTAGGTAGAGCTCTGTAGCATCTGTTTTCTGTCACTCTGTTTATTAAGCATTTTAAGCTTTGTGACTTCCAAAATCATAAAACTATACCTCAGCTGTGAAGGACGAGAGATTTGTTCTTGTGGTTTTTCTTTTTCTTTCTTTTTTTTTGAGAAGACTATTTTCTTGAAACATCTGGTGAAAGGCATTAAGGATAGGGCTCTCATGTGGTACTTTCTCTCTCTCTCTCTCAATTAGGGATAAGCACAACTATTCATTTATATGGAAATGAATCATCTTGGCCTTGTCAGTTTTAAAAACTGGAGTTGTCCCTCAGCAAGAACAAGTCACCTTCAGACCACACGCCCAGATGTCTGCCCAGTTTTTCGGCATGGACACCCGTCACGTGGAAGCCATGTCGCAGCTAAAGAGCAATTATGCCTGCACAGAGACTGATGCCTGCCCAGAAGTCCATCTATCTGACTGTCACCATGACGCTCTTGTTTTTCCCCCACTCGCGTGGCTCCCCAGTCCCCACACTCACGCACACGTTCAGTTGAAGCTACCCAGCGGAGCCCCCTGGAGCGGAATCAAAACGTTTATTTCATTTGCATGAGACGTGTCATGAATTGTGCTTAGTCCTACCACTACCCTGCCTGGGAATAACAACAACAGCAACAACAACAAACTTTTCCTATGTTTCTCTTCCCTTTTTCTTCCCTCATGGCTTACAGAGCCTATTAATAACAGTCCCAATAAACACTAAGAGGAGAGGCTCGTATAGACACTGGCTTTATGAAGAGAAATGGCCCAGTTTTCCTCAAAAACGTGTGCTTATGTGAGAACATTTACATCACTTATCCAGATTGCTTCTGTTTTCTGGATGCAGTTCACTTATTAGGTTTGAGTCATATTATGAATTCCATACAGAAACCCTACTCAGTGAGATTGAAAAGAAATACATTAAATATCATATCCCTACATAAATTGAAAAATATGTTTTTTTCCCAAACAGACGACATTTTAAAGCAGTTATGAAATGGTGTGCATTCATCGATGTCACAGTGCCGGAGGCCCATTGCTTTGCCTAATGAAGATTGCTTACTCTAGGCAAATTTTATTCACAACGTAGAAGGTACCACAGCGTCCCCATCTTTCTGCCTGTTCTTTCTGTGGATAAAGACAAATTAACAGCTTTGTGTTTACGGCGGAGGTCATGCCAGACTGCAGGTTACATCACCTGCTCCAGCAGAGTGTGCTCAAGTGCCCCCATGGACACACACATTCCCATCTCTCCAGTGCCCTTAACACCACAGCGCTTCACATGCTGGGGCAGGGCATCACCCATATCTTACTTACAACAAAAAAGATTGTGCACATCCCAAGTCGAGGTGCAGGAAAAATCTGATTAATGGTCCATTGCAGAACAATCTGCACACTTGGAAGTCCTTTTTCTTTAGTTTATTCTATGGCATAGAATGACGTTTCGACCACGTGTGGTCTTCTGCAGAATCCCCACAGATCACCCATATCTGAAGCGTCTAAGCAATGCCAGCTGCTTTTAATACCTTTAACATCAGATTAGTACTTCTTTTGAGTGTCCTGATCTTGCTGTATTGTGATGTAATATATGCTCCAGCTATGCACAGCACATATTCTGGATTGAGCTATCCATTGTTTCTTTGAGCCATGTAATGCCATGCACAAATAATAGAGGTTTTGTAGAGTATTGTCCCGGTATTTTTCTGCCGCAGGTTTTTTGCTTGGTTGCCTTAGGTTGGAGGAAAGCCTAAATAGACAATAAGATGGAATTGGTGTTGGTCTGTGAGGTGCAGCTTTTTGGACCCAGGAGGCTGAGCTCATTTCTCTGTCCACCCCCACCACATACACACACACACACACACACACACACACACACACACACACACACACCCAACCCCCTTCTCCCCAACTTCTCAACAATGACTAGGGGGATGAGGAATGGGAGGCAGGGATGAGGAAAGCGAAGCTGTACTGCAGTAATGAAATAACAGGGTGGTCGGGGACAATCTGAGAAGCCCCTCCAACGCCAAGGAAAGAGGATTGTCTCACCCTGGCTTTGTTGTTAACTGAGGCCCCTCTGGAGTGCTCTTGTGTTTTGTTTTGCCGTAGTTAAAGTGTGACAGGCATGAACGGTGTGCCGTTTGGTGGTGCAGGCAGGCAGACAAGCAAGCAGGCAGACAAGCAAGCAGGCAGGCAAGCAGGCGGTGAGTGAGCGAGCAGGGATGTCCGCTCATCTCAGAAAATGTGTTTTTTGATTGAAATTTTCCTGTCAGTTGTGTCTCTGTGAACTCACTTGGAAACTGGGGAGATGGAAGAGATGGTTGGCAATGCGGCTCTGTGTGTGTTTGGACTTAGTAATGACACAGAACCATACACATACACACAAACACTCACAAACACATTCAAGAACACACACACACACACACAAACATACACAAATGCTCATGTATAGTCAGTCTACAATTTTCAGAGCAAATCCATGTGGTTGCATTAATACAACCACATAAAACTATTTATGAAACATACACACAGTCATGGTTCTTTTAGGGGTCATAAATATATGTGCACACATACACAAACACACTCACTTGCCCACACACACGTTCAGACAAACTCAAGCTTGTCCTCATTCTCCTGTACTACGGTGTCTGGCACGGCGCGGTTTCTTTTGGTGCCACGCACTGACTCGGCTCTAACAGATGGGACGTGCTGGGAGGCCCACTGCCAGGTCTCGCTCCTGCACCCCCCCCGCCAGCACCGGAACCTTCCGGGCACCCGCACCTCACCTATGCGCGTCCAGTGCACCACCTCCTGCAGGAAGCCTCTTGCTGAGAACTGAACAGAGTGTGTGGAGTTCAGCAGGGACATAACGTGGGCAGACATGTGCAAAGAGAAACAGGAGGCAGCGCTTGTGCTTGAGGAGAGATTGGTTGAACAGATGGTTTGCCCCTGACATGAATTGTTGCCTGTTTGTGCTTCAGACAAAGAGCTTATTTTCCTTTCCTTGTGTCTGTAGCACCTGCGTCGGTGCTCGGTGGACACACTTCACACACATACGGGAGGGAAATTCCATCACTGTGTCGAAGATGAACTTTGACCTCCCCTTCCTCATTTCTTTTGCACAATCTCTCTCACTCCCTTTCATTCATTCACTCCGTTTCTTCCCCAATTCACCACCTCTTTTATTATTCTGCCATCTCTCTCTCTGTCTCTCTCTACATCTCCTCCCTTTTTCCTTCTCTCCCCATATCGTGTCTTTCTCTTGTGTTTACCGAGCAGGCTATTTCTTATTCAGCATATGTGAAAAGAGAGTGGAGGGAGGTGCTGTTTGGGGTAAATTGGTCGTTGGGATGTTTGACACTTTGGGCCAAGAGAAAAACGAGATGGCGGTGGAGCTGCATGAATAAAGCCAGGATTTAGTGTTAGTGTGTGTGTGTGTGTGTGTGTGTGTGTGTGTGTGTGTGTGTGTGAGAGAGA
>JAGFZM010000105.1:32752-53658 GCA_017657215.1 Limnothrissa miodon | reverse complement strand
AGAGAGAGAGAGAGAGAGAGAGAGAGAGAGAGAGAGAGAGAGAGAGAGAGAGAGAAAGAGTATGGGTAGCAGTGGTGTTTACAGCATCAGAGATGGGCTGCATAAATATGGGTACTACTTTATCACAGCCTAACAGTGGAACTGATTGAATTGATCCATTGTCGGCTGGAGCAGCAAACATATGCACATGCGTGCACACGCACACACTCTCTCCCACACACACAGTGTGACTCTTTTTTTCACTCTCCCTTTCTTTTTCTGTTCTGTCCTGTCAAACATTCACAAGCAAATACACAACCCAAAAACACATTTGCATAGTCTGACTCACTGAGAGGGCCTGAGTGAAAAACCAAAAATGATAACCGAAACCCTGAAATGAAAAGAGAATTGGTAAAAAGATGACAATTAAAATAATGAATTGGCTCTACAAAATTCTGAGCGAGAGGATAGTTTCAGTAGGGGGCAGGGCGCTCTCTAATCACCCCACATGCTTCTCCCAAAGCTATAGCTCTGCTGTCTGAACTCTAAGCCCCAATTTAGCTCAGGTGCTGAACCTGGACAGCAGACACACCAAATATGACAGAAAGAGAGAGAATGGAGGTAGAAGGTGAGGAAAACAATGACACTTTATAAGGAAACTGAAACAGGTTACTTGCAGAGAAGAGGAGGAGAAGAAGGAAAAAGAAGCAAACTTTAAAAGGGTAGGAGGGAGATATAAGAAGGTAAAGTGGAGGAGAGAGTTGGAGAAGGACGAGGGAGATGAAAGTGAGCGCTTCCCCTCGTCTTGTTTGCCTCTCCCCTCCAGCACACATGCTGGGTGATAAGTTGAGGACAAGTGCACTGATTGATTTGTGAGGGGAAAGTCAGAGAGCTGGTGGGGGTGGTGATGGTGGGGGGTGGATCTGTGTTCCAGGTAAAAACTGCACCCCTCCCCACCCCCAATTTAAATCCCCCTCCCATCCCTCCCTGCTCGTGGCGAGCCTCCACCCTCCCTCACTCCACCCCTCATACCCTCCCTCCCGCTCCCTCTGCCTCTGGCATACTTCCTTTTCACTTTCCCTCGTGGAAGTGCAGAACTCGCAACAGTCCTGTCAGGATCAAGCCCACCGCTACCACCTGCGCCACAGCCGTAGTCAACTTCAGCATGTCCGTCTTAATCGCCACCCACCATATTGACACCACCACCTCCACCTCCAAGATGGTATGCTTCACTCCTATGCTTTACTTATAAAGGGCCAGGCTAGAGGGGGTTGTGTAGCAAAAGGGAAATCTAAAGACAACGATTGCCTTATGTGCATTCTAAAGAGAGTGAAAATGGGTTAATGACTGGTCTGGTGATGTTGCTGTTGCTGTTGTTGTTGTTGTTGTTGTTTAATTGTGGGCAACCATAATGGGTCTCTGAAGAGCAAAGCGACTGAAGCCGTGCTGCTCCTGCCTTGCAGCGGTCATGTTGTTGAGTTTGTGTGCCTCCCAGGAGAGTGGCTGTGACTCAGGCTGAGGTCTGAAAGACAGTGTGTGACCGGGTGCTTGAAAACAAAGGTGAGTGAAAACAGCATCCAGTGTATGGCAGAGTACTGTTAGCAGATGAGCATTTTGTGTGTGTGTGTGTGTGTGTGTGTGTGTTCATGTTCCTAGCTTGACAGATATCTTGTCAGATATCTGTGTGCTGCCTATGGAAGTATACCTTTGTGGGTGATTTTGAGGCAATATTAGTGTGTTGTTTTTTGGACATTTTAGCACTGTTTATATCCGTCCTCAGTTGTATGGAGGTACATGTACTGTAAACAGTGATTGTTATGTTGAGGTTTTTGAGGGTTTCCATGGGTTGGTTTTAAGAGTCAATTATGTTTTCTGTGATTTTTTTAAATTGTAGTGCTCAAATGTTTTTCTGCAGTGTAATCGCACTACACACTATGCGTGTGTACAAGAATTTTTGGTGGTCAGATGTCTTTGCAAGGCTCTGCCCGTCAGCATTCCTTTCATAATTCTCGCCACTCTTTCAAGGCTCTTTGATTGAGGGTTGCACTAAATCACAGGGCCATGCTCCCCCCTCACCTCTGTTCCCCACCTAAATCACGTTCAAAGGCCATCGCCCGTCCATGCTTGTTTATTTATCTCCACACAGCTCTTATTTTCTGCTCGTCTGCTCTTTCATTTCCCATTACTGTCAGCTCCACACCTGGATCAGCGGTTTGGACTTTGGGTTTTTTTAATGCAGGGACAGCATAAAGTTTGCATACACTGAAAGGCAAATTCAACCAGGGCTGGCTGGGAATTTGCTGTGAGGTGCTACACTGAGACGCTTGAGAGCTCTAGCCGCACGTCGCCGTAGGTGATGCCAGGTGTTAGCTGCAGATTGATGAAACAATTGCTCATTAATTTATCAGTTGGGGAAGGGAGAGAGTGCATAAGGGAGAGAAAGAGAGAGAGAGAAATTAGTACATGTTTTCAATGACGCTCAGCAGGATGTTTTTCTTGCAGCTTATTTGCTCATTTGTTTTTTGGCAACAAGTAACAGATGCACAAGGATTGAATCCTGACTTTGCCACTCTACTGTGATGGACATAAAGACATTCAGAAGAGAAGAAGTAAGATGTGAAGCGTGTAGGCCAATTATATTTCAGTTATGTTTGGTGGAGAGAATTAGCTTGATACTAATGACTGTTATTACACTGTGTTTAAATGCCCTGATGAATTCAGGGATGGGTGGGGAGAGGATGTGTGCTTAGGGAGTTAAAAGCTATGAATGAAGCTTACTGGACCAGAAGGACAATTGGAGCCAGTGTTTATGGCTTGATAGGTCATGAGCAAATGATTGATTTCCTGTATTGATTTGATGGATGTGCTTTTGTTAGCTCTGTCTGTGCTAAGATGTATTTAACTTTGACTATATGAGTGTATTTCTAAGGTCACCTTAAAGCCTGTTAAGTTCCTATTATTCTTTACTTGTGAAGAAAATTCAAAGTTCCATTTATAAAGCATATATAGGGGAGGGAAGGGGTAGAGAAAAAGAGAGTGAGAGTGAGAGAGAGAATACCTTCTTTAAGTCCCCAATTCAAAGCCATTCATGAGTGAGGTGAGTGCGCCAACAGTTTGATACAATATCCCTGAGTGCGGGGGCTCTGATGTGTCAGGTTTGATGCAAAGTGTTCGACACACCCCTGCAGTGAGCAACATCAGTCGTCCCCGTTAAGACATTTCATTTTCGGGGCTAATGTGTTTAATACCACTCTGTGCAACCACCAGAGCCCACCCTCCCACATAACCTCTTCTAAAATAAAGCCTCGCTCTACCCAAATTATTCTCTTTGAAAGATGTTGGTGCTATGTGGGATGTGTGTACCATATCAGTCCTCAGCCCAGAAGGGATAGCTTCAAGGTTCTTTTTTTTTTGTTTTGTTTTTGTGGATAGTTTTCCCCCCCCCCACGCTCCAGAAAACAGTGGTAATTGTTGCGCTAACAAAAATGGCACTGCACATATCCTTTTCATGTTCTTCAGAGCAGCAAAAGTGCATTTAGAACATGTGCATTTTAACTCTTTTCCTGTTTTTAATCAGATCACAACATTGCTCTGTAGTGGAGATCACAAAAGGGAAAAACTGCTCTCCTCCCATTACATCCCAACCAGACCCTTGAGCATGACGGATAGTGTCAAAGGCAATACAGAAGAGGGGAAAGAAAGAATTAGCAATTCTGTACACAGACATTTGTCTTGGCAAATGATCCAAGATGACCTTTGAGTCATTATTTTACTCCCAGAAATCAATAGCAACTTGGAGCCTGTTGCTTTTGTTGTCACTTAGGCAACCTTTACCTTCTCATGGATGGAATGCAAAATGAAAGGGAGAGGGAGGGAAAAAAAGAACAAGAGAAAAAATAGGCTCGAAGGAATGAATTATGCAGAATTACATCTGTTGATCCTTGCTAGAGTGAAGTATCGAACTTTCGAACTCAAACTTTTGAAACAAATTGAAATGCCCCTCAAGTCAAAATTCCTGGAGCGGGCGAAGCGACCACAACAAATTAAAATCTCATCATACAAATGGGCCGCTTTTTAGATGTAATCAGCCACCCCACTTGTTGTGTACAAACCTTGTCTTTGTGACCGCGCTCATTTGTGCTCAGGGCCAGTGTGGTCATTACTCTGTTTATGAGATTCAATAGGACATTGGAGTTGCCGACTGCCAGCCATGAGCACACACACACGCACACACTAATGCACACACAAACTCTCCCTCTCTGTAACACGACACACACACACACACACTAATGCACAGACAAACACTCTATCTCTCTACACGACTCACACACACACACACACACACACACAAACAAACAACTACTGCTAAAGTGGCAGGTGGAGCAATATCAAAGGATATTGTATTTCGCCTCTCAATATGAGGCTGGAGTCCTGGAATGCCCTGTCAACTCTCTTTCTCATCCCCCTCCAATCTGTTGAGTCTGTCACCTCTCTTTTTTTCTGTTGCCACAAAGTTAGATACATCTCTCGCTCTTAAGTAAAAAGAAACCTTATCAAATGGCATGCAGCCCTTCTAAAGAAAACCTATAAAAAGAATAGGTAATAATTTGTAATAATACTGTAGGTAATAATAGGTAAAGGTAATAATTTATGACTTTATTTACCGATCTTTCAAACAGGCTGCTTGCCTGATTTTTGAGAAGTTGTTAACAATTAACAGTCTACTCTTCTCTATTTCAAACTTACAGGCACTCTGCCTGTCTTAGCTGCTAGGTTTACTCGGCTGTGTTCTCACACCCACTCTCACACTCCCTGGGCGTCTGCAAGCTTCGATGGCGGCAGCTGGGGTCGGCATGAGGATGTGGATAGCCAGAGCAGTGTTTGTGAAACAACAGCCTCAAGCATTCTTGAGAGAAAGCGTGTGTGAGAGAGAGAGAGAGAGAGAGAGAGAGAGAGAGAGAGAAAATCAGGAGCAAAAAAAGCTTCAGAGAAAGAGAGGGAGAGAAAGAGAAGATTTTGCAGGGAGATTAACAATGTTAAGGGAGAGAAAGACAAGCCTGTGTCTGCTTTCTGCCACTGCCGGCTGCTACTGTTCTACCCCTCTGTCCTCAAGTGTGGCATATGCTGTCACCTGAGAGATGCTAGCCTGGCTAGCTGCCTCTGGCAGGCAGTCAGAGGAGCAGGTGTGGGGACAGGAATATGGCCAGAATGATAGACAACATGCTTATGTCAAGAGAACAGTGCTGCAGGAAAGTGTAGAGACCTTGGTGCCTGCTCGAAAAGAGATAAATGTGGTTATTATGTCGGTTACTTGTCCACTTAAAAGTTTGAAGCATTGCAATGTCACACTCCTCTGTCTTTCTCTCTCTCTCTCTCTCTCACCCTCTTTCTCTCTTTTACCACCTTTTTTCTTTTTTATTTCTCTCACTTCTCACTCTGTCCATCTCTTCCTTTCTTCTTCATTTCAGTTATGTTCTTTCTTCTTGTCCTCTGCTCTAGGCCTTATGTGGTCTCCCCTCACCCTCCCACAAGAAACCTTATCTATCCCACTGGAAATAGCTCTGGCTCTCAATTTGACATGCTCTATGTCTGTGCCTGTCACAGATGGTAAAGCGACTGCATTTCTTCCTGTCTGTTTCTTTCTTTCTTCCTTTTTTTTTGTTTGAAGTGTGCCATCAATGGCAAACTTTATCCCTGTCGCCTGCTTTCCTCTTCATGCCACTCTTGTCATTTTTAGAGGTTTTCTGTTTGGCGGATGCATACTGTCTCCATTGACTGATCACAGACATAGGGCAGGGTGCCTGGAGATGCCAATCACAGGCTCTTTCTGCTGTCAGAGATAGAAAATGAGGTCGAGGGTGGTAGTAGGGGTGGGGAGGCACTGGGGTGGGAGAGGGGGTATGGGGCGAATGACAGGGCATATTAATTTCACCTTTTTGGATTTTAGACAAACACAGTCAAGCTTCAGCAGGTTCAATCTCCCTCCGTCAGTCAAAGCTGGCTTCCACGAGTACCGTTACCCGCATGCTGGGGTACGGCCCAGACCCACCCACACACATAACTTAAGCAGTGAGAGACTCATCCTCTTGGTACACATTCAAACCATAGCTGCGGAACCCGCCATCCCATACACATGCACACACACGCACGCATGCATAGACACACACATGCAGACACATGCATGCATAGACACACAGAGACATGCACAAGAAATCCTACTGTGTGAATAGAAAATATCAACTTTTGCTCTCCTCAGAGGTCTCAACAGTTTGCTAGCCAACAAGCTATGTTCAATGTGTACTTCCTTACCTTAAGAAATCTTTCAGAGCTATTATATGAGTAGTGTAATGGGACTGCAGTCTTATTCAGCGGTTTTACCTTGTACAGAGAGGGCATAGCATTCTGAAGCATCCCAGCTAATGGCAATATTGATTCTGAACATCAGATGGTGTTGAAAGAAAGGTGGAGGTGTGTGAGACTGAATTTCTGGTGAAGGATGTGGCAGAGAAACGTGTGTGACAGTTGCACATAAATCTACGTGTGTACTTATTCTCTCTCTCTCTCTAACTCTCTCTTTCACTCCTGCTGTGAGAGTATGTCTGTTCTTCTTCCTCTTCCAAGAGCAGATGTCGGATAGACAAGGTCAAAGCTGTCGTCTGTCTTCCCAGGGCAAGTTTTCAGATTAACCTTTGCTTAGAAATGTATTTATGTAATATCTCACTATTCTTTAGCAATCTAACTGATATTGATAATTTCATGTACAGAACTGGATGACTATGTAGTTTGGATTCTGTACTTTTCATTAAGGAAAAAGGAGGAATTCAGGCCCTAATTCATCTTCAGTAAGACGACAATGTGGGTGTTTTTTTTGCGGCTCTGATTGTAATTGTCAGCGACTTTAGCATTAACAAATATCTCATTTCTAATTAGAGTGTCCCTCAGCACATTGTCTAGTGGGTGTCATTGTGTTGTTGCTATAGAAAGATGCAGATGTCACAAGCGTTTAAGTCAATATCATAATATCATCTAGTGGTGCACCCAGAATACACAAGACATCATCAGTTTCTAATGGCTCAAAACACTCTCACGCCACGCATAGCAAACAAGCAACAAAAAACAAAGAATGTAGAAATCCCTAGGCAACATCATTATACCTCACACCTCACCTCACCTCAAGATGCATGTAGACATTGTTATGCATATACAGTAAATTGTTTAAGCATTGATCGTATAGTATGGAATTTATTGTATACCTCTCAATATAAGAGCTCTCTCTGAGCCAGAGAACAAGCTATATAAGCATACAATATGGCCTATTACCAACTGCTAAGCCACCATGATTCCCTTCTCTTCTCCTCTTACCACTATCAATATCCTTCGTGAGAAGAATGGACAGGTTGGTGTCTGTGGGCAGGGCTTGGTCTGAAGCAGCGCAGTGGAGAAGTTGTACTATAAAACAGCAGCTTCATCCTTATTTGGCGGCCTCAGTAACTTACAGTAGTAAAATGGACTCTGTAAATCTTTCTCATTGCAATGGTTTATGCTGCACAACAGGCCTCATTCACCAAACATTCTTACAGAGAATTTAGTTCTCAAGACCAACTTTCACATTTTTTAAAAAGATTTGCATTCACCAGCACAGGTTACTGAATGGGACATGTAGGACAAATTATAGGATATTCTGATGATTGAGACCCATTGAAAATGGGCAGTGGCTGGTATTGAGGTGGCTGCCTCCATAGGTGAAGTAGTGTGATCCCGTTTGGGACTGTGAGGTGTGGTTGTGTCCACTAGTGCCATACAGGAGGAAACATCCATCATCTTTGAACACTGTGTGGGTACGGCTCTCACGTCTATTAAGTTGTTGTCGATTGTCTGGTGACACTGAGCGCAGGGCTGCCAGGGGGTTGCTGTTACGGATGGCACAACGAACAGAGCCAGGCACATGGAACAGGTTTGCAAGATGGAGATGATTAAGGCTGTCCTAAGACATGAGCTGAATCTCAAGCACAATCCTATCCCCCTGAACAAAAAGACAAGCAATGGCACACTGCACCAGCTAAACACTCAACAAAAATTCCTCCATGTTGCTCCCTCATCTTTCAGTTTCCTCTCATACACAGCAAGGAACTGGGAACAAAATGAGATTCCATTTTTTAATTTCTGAGTAAATGAGGGAAACGGGAGCAAATGAAGATACGATTGCACATCCACTAGATGCCAGTGTTGATTCAGTTTTGGGGGGAAATTATATTACACAGTGTAATTGCCAGGACTCCTTTGTTTGTTGTTGTGTGCATAATTACCAACTGTGGGCGTTGCACGCTTGCTCAAGCAATTGTGTTGCGACTCGGGTAAACATGTCATCTGTACTCATTATGGCAACGGTAATTTACCAACACAAACAAGAACCTGAAAACAAGCATATGTAGATGCGCTAGTGACTCTGGCCGCATACATTTGGGGATGTCTTTCTCAATTAGCTGTTAATCAGGTCTTAAGTGTAAAGCAGATGATAATCTTCTATAGTGTTAGCATTACTGAGAAGTTAGTCGTCGTCGCCCCCCCCCCCCCCCCAGAAAAACCTGCTTGTCTAGACTGTAGTGGCAGGCTACTAATGCAGTATTCACTCAGGATTCATACAGGATGTTGTTAATGCAGCTTAGAAATATTCTAGCTTTTTGCTGGGGAAATATCTCTGAAGCATCTGTTATCTACTATATGGACCATCTTTAGCCATCCATTATCATATTACTGTGGTCCTTACAGGGACATAGCAGAGAGGATCCATTGGACTTTTGCCAGACATACAAACCTTCAGGTGTAGCCACAGCCCATATATTTGTAGGTTAGTATGGGGGCCGGTCCAGGGCTTATCTCTCTCTCGCGGGGCAAATGAAGTGTAATCAGATTTATGGGGGAATCTATCAACATTAGTGCACATGCTTGCAAAGCAAAACAGGATAAGGTTGCACAGCATATTTCTTTCCTGTCTGTGTGTGTGTATGTGTGTGTTAGAGAGAAAGAAAGTAAGAAAGAGGGGAAGGTGAGAACCTGTTGTTGCTCCTATACCTTTTGCCATGATATAGCACCTCGTATAGTCCATTACAAGCTGATTTGTGTTTGTACTTGGGCATCTTTCTCACACCCATACACACGCAGTGTCACCCTGAATATGAGCAGTGTTTTTGCTTGTCTGTGTGGAAGAGTGTCTGGATAGATGATGAAAGGTGGTTATTTTGTGCAAGCAGTTCCTAGCTTAAGTTCTGAATATGGAGAGAGTGAGCAGGCGTCTCTAGTCCCCAAACGGCACCACCTATCGGAGGACGTAGATGCCTTTTCTGTTATCGTGGGTGCTGAGACTCATTCCAAGTCCATGGGAATCATCCTCCAGATCAAAACAATTTATCATTTACAATCAGGAGGGGAAATTACCTGTGGGTGAATATGGCACTTATTAAGATGTGATTTTAAACTATTGCCACAGAAAGTACTGCATCAATTTGGTATCAAGTACCACCATTATAGGTTGTGCAAGTGTATTTAAATCAGACAAACGTCTTTTTTACACTTGAGAGGTGAAGGAGTTCTGATGCTGAGTACTCAGAGTGCAATACGAGAAAAATGACATGAAAAAGAAGCAATTACATAGTTTGCATTTTGACTGAAACTTAGAAAATAGGAAAACTGCATACCCTTTAATACCATTTGGCAGGGACGTTTTCGCCACAGAGAGGCACTCGAGTTCTTCCGTGCATACGGCACACAAAAATGATGTAGACATTCCTGGTGGCTGAGATCACCGCCAAGATACGACAATATATGAAAGCTGTCGGATTCTCCTCTTTTCATGTTTTGTGGCTGTTGCCACATAGAAAACGTATACGGTATTCTTAAGCGTTTTAGAGATCTTATCAGTGCTAGTTGTCATGCAAAGCCTCTTCTAAATGATAGTTACATGTTTTCATATAGGGTTCAGAACTCTGGACCGATTTTGTAAGTTTGTTTTGGACTTTCTGTTTGGTGTAGCTGTCTTTAGGAGTTATATTAGTGGGCGTGAAGGCGAAGTTGTAGCTTCTCTGAGTTGACGGAAGAATCCTTGATTCTCAGCGGATTTAAGAAGAGGGTAATACGTGCACCGAATTTTGAACAAGTCCCAAACTAATGGATTCTCCCTAAACGCTATCAGCTGTTCTGACCCAGCCATCAAACTAAGTCGGATATCTTTTGTTGCCCGTGGTGTGAGCCCGCCTTCTCCCTCAGATTTGAGGAGTGATCGATACTGTTATTTGAGTTTTACCCCCTCTGTGGGCTGCTCTTAACCGAACTTCCGCGATTGCTTCCAAATAGAGAGGGGCTCAGACAGCGGGTAAATTTGATAAGAGACGGAGATATTTTCCCACCGCCTTGAACTACAGTTTCTTTAATACGTGCCATGGCTTCGGTATATCAGAGATTCTCTGGAAAGATAAACACCAACACCTCTTTTCCTGCACCGCCCGAGGCCAGTCACCTGCTAGGCGGACGCGTCAAAGAGGAGGGGAACGCAGGCAAGACTCAAACACCATGCCAGGACCCTCGATCTCGAGTCGTCCATCACCAAAGGAGTCAGTGCAATGACGAGGATGTAAGCGAAACGATCTCCCTACATTCTCAATGTTCCATTGTCATAAGGTTGTAATCCTCATGACACTACACTTTGCTATTGCTGCATATTGCAGATATGTAGATAGAACACATTTCTAATTAAGCTTGCAAAAATAGCCAACTGATGTTCGTTTCTAATCCCTTGCCAGTGAATATAACTAGGCTATCAAGCAAACTAGAAATAAGTTTCACTTTCAGACTCGCTTGATTGGTTAAACATTTTATTAAGATGCTATTCATGTTATATGTGAATAATTACATCTATTCCAAATGCAGTCTTCTTTAATCTAATCAGATCGCTTTATTTTTATTTTTATTTTGACTGTTTGGTTATGTATTCCTACACAGCCAACAAGTAATTTTTTTAATGAAAAATAAACCTAGTGTCTAGTGAGGGACAAGTTAGGAATGTGTGAGCTAAGAACGTTTTACAGCAAACTTTAAGCCATGACACAAACTCGCGCACTAGTGGAGCTGACTATGGTGCTGATCTTTTCATGGGTGTACCCATGCAGAAAACAGCCTACCTTAACCACACCTTGCCTACTTTTTAGTTTGTTAGACTGATCACATCCTCTCAGAAGTCATCAATATTCTAGCAAATAGAGTGGGTCCTTTTCTTTCACTCAGACACAGTCGATGATGACTTCTGGTTGTTTTTTTGTGTGTAACTGAGTGTGGACTAATGTCTTTCCTAATGGATAGTTTGCTAATGGATAGATCATCTAAATAGGCTAGAGATTTACACCTCTTTCCAGCCTCTAATTTGTTTTTTTTTTGTCCACATATTCAATAAAAATTAGCATAAAGCTGCTTATGGATTGGCATTGGTATGATATCTATGCGATCTGATCAACTGCCCTGCATGCTATATTGTGGCCTTATTTCATTGCCAGTGCTTTTCACATTCCTCACATTCATCCATTAACACACTAGTGGCGGAGGCTGCCATGCAAGATGTCAACCTGCCACCAGGAGTAATTTGGGGTTCAGCATCTTGCTCAAGGACATTTTGACAGGGTCAGGCAGTAGCCATGGATCCATGAACCTGCAACCATCAAGGTACCAAACAGCAGCTCTATACTTACTATATGTTATGTCTTGTCTTGTTATGTCCTGTATGTTACCTAAGTATAATGCCCTAAGCCTACTTGCAAATTTTTTTCTTTACTTAACATTACCTTATATTGTTTTTGTTGTGCATCTGCACTTTATTGTTGTCAACGTCTACGCATGGGATAAGTGTGAAACGTTAATTTGATTCCTTTCTATGTCAGTACATTTGCAGAAATTGACAAATAAAACTGACTTTGACTTTGTACCACCACCTCCCCTTGTGTCCACTTGAGTCTCCGTTGATATTCTAACTGGAAATGGTTTGCACCTTTTTGACAGTGAATGTTCACTGTTCACTCTTTCTCCTTCCTCCTTCCCGCTGGCCTTCTCAAACCATCCGCCAATCAATTATAATCTTTCACCAGCATAAGCACTGGCATGAAGTTAGCTCTTGTGTGCTTGTAAATGCATCCCATCTAAGGAGGGTTGAAGATTATTGATTTTAGGCCATTGGCTGTGAGTGGCTTATGTCGTGGAATTAGTCTGAGAGAGAGAGAGAAGGGGAAAAAAACGCAATGCATTTAAAATGATTAATTATGTCCCTTATGTGGCTTTGAGTTGATCCGCTGTGATGCTGAATCCCATTCTGTCAATACACGCTAGCCCCTCAGCCTTTAATCCCCCAGTCTGTTAAGTCCTTGGCATAAAGAGGATGTTTGATTAAAATCTTATCAAACTTTTTTTTCTTTCTCCTCCTCATCCATTCCCTTGCTATCTTCACCGCTTCTGCTTTCTGGACACAGTTATTTATGGAGCTGATAGTGGGGTTTAATGGTTAGTGCTGACACTCATTCGCACACGCATTCAAGGATGGTACCCTGATCACAGAGGTAGTGGTGCTTCTGCCTGTGTGCAGTGGTCAGCAGAAAACAGACAAAACTGCCTTACAGTTTCATGTAATGTACAAGCATGTCTACACCCTTTAGCATAGGAAGAAAGTGGGTCTAGTATGTCTTTATTTACCCCCCCCCCCCCCCCCACCACCCCCCAATGTGTTGAAGTGAATGAAAAATGTCAATGTCAGCGGCTCTATGCTCAGCTATTTTTCAGGCTTTTTTCAGGAGGGAAACAGAGCTGAGCTGAATACATGAGACATGTAAGAATGAGTAGCCTATACATTGCACCTCTGGTGGCCTCTTAAAGTAGGGCTAAGCAACGTTCTGTTTTTTTCTCTCACGAGCTCCCTCTAAAGACCGCTGTATTGCATTGTATTGCACTGCATTCTATTGGAGGCGGACCGCTGCTGTTGAACATTGGAAATGCTGTCTACCGTTTTAGGCCACAGTGGCGCATTCTACACCGTTCGTCCGCCTTGTAATGACTTGTGTCAGTATCCTAAACAGTATGAAACGGATTAATTAACTGAAAAATGTTGCTTAGTGGGCCTTTAACCCCTTTTCCACCAATGCAGCTTCTGTGCTGGTTAGAAGCCAATGCTGAATCTCAATCCAGTTCTTAGATTTTCCACACAAATAAATCTGTCTCTGGCTTTGGAAAACAGGTTCCAACTTCTATCAAAATGCTGGTCCAGAAACAAAATCAATATTGTTGGATGCTGGCTGTAAGTTTAGCTTGTAATGTTTTGAGTGTAGGTAGTATTATTTTTTCATCTAATATAGATTAGCAGTAGTCCATTGTAATGTTGTGACACGTGCAGTGGCGACGCCTGCTGTGATTCAATGCTTTATCTCCTATACCCATAGCACTGTCAGTGCTGCAGAACTTACAGAAGGCATGCTAGTAGTCATCATTGTCGCTCTTGCTGATGCAGGTTTGAAGGAGGTGTTTCTTTGCGGCATAGTTTAATAACAAACACTAGTCTACTTAACTCCGTTCTATACATTAAGTGGACAAAACGTTGAAAAACGCACTGTCCAGACAAAAGCTGGACGAATGGTGACCATAGATATGCTGTAGTGCTAGGAAAATTGTGAAGAAGAATTATGAATTGCAGTAAACAATGCAAATTAAAACTGACCTTGGTCAGGAGAAATAGGTAATGTGTGTGTGTGTGTGTGTGAGAGAGAGAGAGAGAGAGAGAGAGAGAGAGAGAGAGAGTTAAAGTTGGATTTGGAGAAAATGCAGTCTTTGGGGGGGGGGGGGGGGATTGGTTGGTCAATATTACTTCCCATGGGAATTGTAAAATAAACCTGGGATACCCTTCTAGAGGCTGGGCATGAAAATGGAAAAGAAATCCTTTGAAGGATACTAAGATGAATGAAAATGCAAAGCACAAATAAAAATGCAAAGTCGTAAACACTATCAGACATGATGAATATACAGTATGCGTGGGTGTGCATGTCAGTATAGGGCAGGTTGAGGATGGGTATAGCCAATGTGGGTAATGCTCTCATGCTTTCAGTCACTGAAGCTTTTACTGTTTCATTTGCTTCTCTATGGTTGTCAGATCGCTTCAGCATTGGACTGTGGGTTTCAAGCCTGCAATTCCTGTGCCAATACTAGTGCCTGACTATTACAACCAACAGAATTGGAAAAGAATGTTTACTGTCATGCACCATGATGGATGTCCATTTTAACTCAATTCAGTACAAAATGATTTTTCCTGGTTTTCCAGCGCAGTGTAATAAAATGTCACAGTAACACCTTGTTTCACATTTGAGAAGCAGTTGTCTCCACTCAGCGAACGCTTCTTTTTCTTGCCGGAAGATGAGTTCGGACCAATTATCACATTCAGAGTTGCGAAACAGTTCCATTTTTACTCCTTTGCCTCGGTTTCTGCTTCTTTCCTCTTCCCTCTCTCCTCCTTCCATCTGATTCGGCTGTCACGCGCCTGTGCATTCTTCTCACCATATCACGCGGCAGAAATGTCTCTAGACCCCCAAAAAAGCCCCGGCGAGACTGATTGAAGCTTTAAATAAAGCTTCACTGAAAACTTGGCTAGAGTTTCATATATATATATATATATATATATTTCATATTTTTTCATGTACTGTAAGTATATTGAGGCACTGTTTGTTCTGCCATGTGTACTTTTAAGCTCATCCTGACTAAATGAAAATCAAATGAGGCATGGATAATGATCAAAGAAGAATATATAATGGGAGACGTGTCTGTACAAACTAACTAATTTCCCTTTACTCTCTCCATCTTTTCTCTTTCCCACTTCTCTCTCTCTCTCTCTCTCTTTCTGTAATTGCCATCACACTCAACCTGTCTCTGTTGTACTGCCTGCCTTATTTAAGTCAATTTCAGGCACTCTGTGCTATATTAACACGCTGGGTCAGGTTTAGAGGCTAGTCTCCTGTGAAAGACGATTCAGTGCCAGGTTGCATCCTGCCCTTTGAGTCACCCCTGTCTTTTCATAAACTATCGCTCAGAAGCAGACTCATTCCAAAGTCATCCCTAGTGGATTCCCATGCTTAAAGGAGTTTATTGTGTACGGGTACAACTAGGCCAGATTCCTAAGTGCTTCAGTTGTTTTCCATGTCTGAGGCTGATATACCCATACACCCTACAGTAGCAAAGTTGTATGGCTTTGGAATTCTTGCAAGGTAAACAGGTTTGCAATACTGGGTAGGTAGAGGAAGGTCTATAAAGTTTTATTTGGTGTGTAAGCTAAAAGAGTTAAAAAGGCAGAGATGACAGCAGTTTGCATCAGTAATCTTGTCTCCTCTGGGCTTGTTTCAAGATAGCGCTGATAGAGATGTTAGGTGCAGGCTATAAACTAATGTCTGGTAAACAGCCAGTCCCCACCTCAGGATCGGTTCCAACATTTCCTCCTCCAGCAAATGAAGATGGGAAAGCGGCGGGGGAGTTGAATGACAGCTGGCAGGGCTCAGCATTTTTATTGCCATGTAAGTCCCTCGTCCGGAAGTGGTCTAGCGTCTCCATTCCAGACGCTGTAGGCTGTGTTGGCAGAGGGTGTGTGTGTGTGTGTTTGTGTGTTTGCATGCTGGCTTAAATGTCACTTCTCACTTTGAAGAGCTGGCACGCTCCGAGATGGGACAGCTTTATTTTTGAATTCCAGACAACGGTAGCATTAGTGCCGTCTCTAGCAGCAGAGGTGTGCTGAGTGGAGCCATGCAATACTTCACCTGGCAGCTGGCTAGCCAGCATTGCCTGTACCCAAACTCCACCAGTCTCATCTACTCATCTGCTATATCCCCTGAGTGTCTTACTGATACAGCAGACTTGTCCGCTCAAAGCAACATGCATTCATACTGTAACTACTGGTTTCTGCATTAAAAGCAGATTTGTCAGTCAGTGAGTGACACAACTATCTGCTTCAACATGGGGGTGTGGTGATCATGAAATCTGTCAATCTAATAAACTGCTTTACATAGTCAGACTTTCCAACTTGGTCAGCTAGTTAAATGATTGAGAGCAGTTTACATAATAAGACAGCCTAGACAGCAGTAAGATTACAGTAGTTATTCTGTCCATTTCACTAATCTGTCCAGAAGAATCACAATGTCATTGGTTTAAGTATCATATAACTTGTCAATTGTGGTAGATGTTTGTAAAAGAGCAATGTATCTTATAAATTCTTGATAAATACTTAAATACCTATTCACTGCAGGTCCATGCTGTTTTAAAAATGAGAGACGGGCAGAAGTGGGTGTTGGGCACATGTCAAACATATGCTAGCGTATAGGGTGGGTGATTACAGGGCGCTGGTTACTGTGTTGGGCATATGAATTTCTGCAGGGTATGCGTGTTTAATGGATTTAATCAGGCATAACCGGTGACGACGGGGAAAAGGAAAATGGATTTTATCAGTCGCAATTTTAAAGTTCAAAGAGGATGACGGGGCAGCCAGTTCAGTTGACTTTCAGCTTCCTTTTTCCCCTCACTGATCTTACTCAAGTTCTCATTTATTATTAATTGTGTGTGAAAGTGAATTAACTGTGTAAGTGTAAGCATCGCTCTCGCTCGTCCTCAATTCAGAAACTACACAGCACGGATGCTATTTAAAAAACATTGGCATGACTGTACTGATTACCGTCACCTTAGCGAAACGCTTCCTGTAGCATCAAACCACATTACTGTTCCCAAGAACTCAGCTTGGAAAAATACCCTTTTGATTTGTAAAAAGTACAACGCTGCACACAGTGTTTACTAAGACAAATGTGATTGTGAATCCCTGGCCCATACATTCCAAAGACCGAAATCAGATTAATATGCTGGAAGAGTTGTAAGGGGGACCTTGCAAAGCTTGGCTAAGATGTTGAGGATGGTGAGGAAGAG
Organism: Limnothrissa miodon; assembly: GCA_017657215.1. Classification (NCBI taxonomy): domain Eukaryota; kingdom Metazoa; phylum Chordata; class Actinopteri; order Clupeiformes; family Clupeidae; genus Limnothrissa; species Limnothrissa miodon. The sequence continues at coordinate 36,708 of JAGFZM010000105.1, read as the reverse complement.
TTTGCTTTGATCTTTGGCTGGGAGCTGTGGATAGACACTAAAGATGATGACTTTGATCCACTTTAAGACCCTTAGAGGGAGCAAAGTGGGAATAGGCGAGGAGCAAGAGATCTGGCCTGGTAAGAATAGCCTATCATGGCCCTGCGGGTTTGGCTGGAATTAGGGGTGGGCGATATAGTCTAAAATTTATATTGCGATATATTTTGAACCATAGACGGTAGATGATATATATCACGGTATACTTTGGTATGTAACTTACAGCATAACAGTTTCTTAATGGTTACCATAGCATAAAGTCAATATGTACAACAGTTGTTTAGTCATCGTTCGGAGGTTATATTGGACTCTCAAATTCACACAGAAGTAAACCGGTAAGCTGCATTTGTGTCAGGCAGTAGCTGTTCAATTTGTAGGCTCTTACAGTTTCGTTGTAAGAATGAAAAGGTGCTATCAATAAGGTGAAGCTACAGGTCAACATTTTTTCACATGGTTGTGGAGACGCAATGAGCCTATCACGGTATGGCGATATGACCCAAAATCTCTATCATTGGCAAAATTCATATTGCATACGGTATATATCGTCTATATTGCCCACCCCTAGCTGGAATAATATCATATTATGTCAGCTATAATCTCTTGCCCAAACATCACTCTTGGCTTTTGAGCAATCCGATATCTCTTATTTCTGGAAAAGAGCACGGACTGCTGCTCTGGCCTTGTTCTCTTCACCTGCTTCCTGCAGTAGGCAGGGAACCATTGATTATTCTCATCCTGTTGCCATGGACGCAGGGGTGAAAAGGCTCATGGGTTTCCATGGCATTTGACTGGCCAGTTGGCACCGAATGTCAGATGGAAGGGTTGAAAATGATGGGTATTAGTGTTACCTGTTGGATTAAAGCAGTGCTATGCAAGCCTGTGTTTTTTCAGACGCTGAATTGAACATTTTCACCAATTCATGTGGATTTGATTGCAAACATACAAAGCATACAAACCAGCAACTATCATTCTGTAGTTATTGACTGACAAGGTAATAAACACCATTTCGGTTTTACTCTGTTTCATCTTAGTTTTCACCATCATGGAACTTATACTAGAGATACCTGATAGAGGCTTCATTCACCTCATAATGTCATTTAATCATCGAGGTGGAAAAAACACCAGACACTACTAACAGTTAACTTGTAAACAGTTATGCACAAGAGTTGTTTGACGTCTGTTTTTCATTGGCCTTGTAACACACAGCAATTCATTATTTATCATTTACATTTATTTGTGTGTGTTTGTGTGTGTGTGTGTGTGTGTGTGTGGTAGGTGCAGTTCAACAGAGAAGGCTGATGATATATTATCTGTGCTAGATGGTGGTGGGTTGGTGTTGGCCCCAAAACAAATTAATTTCCACACAGTTTGGTCTCCCGGGCCTGCCCTTCCTTTGGGGGTGACTGCCAGTGCTGCCTCCTCCAGCTGGGGCTCTCAGCACCCCTATCTGCCTCTGCCATGCTGTATTAGGGGCCACCGGCTGACACGCACTTGAGTGACACACAGACAAACACACAGTTAAATCCACGTCAACAATCTTGTTCACGCAGCCACATGCAGAGTACAGCCTCAACAATGAATGACAGCCACCCTCACACGCACAAACAGGCATGTGTACACTGAAAATACACACACACACAGCTAAATGTAAGTAAACATATAAACTTCTTCACATAGACACACATTCATGGACACACACATCTACACACTCACTTTCACGCTCCCGAACCATTTTAGACTGAGATGGAAGTGCATTAAACTGTTTACTGTTGACTGCTTTATCAGCCACTCAGTAAACACACCTGATGTGTTTGCATTTGCCAATCATGACTGTGAAGTTTGAATTTCTTGCAAACATCAAAGGTGGACAGAGTTAGCTCTCTAACTTTCTCCTTCTAATTTGTACGCTCATTAAAATGTACTACCCATTTAAAATGAACACAGAGCACTTCATGTGTTTGTATGTTTGTGTTTATGTGCCTGCTGATTTCAGGGTCCTCCTCTTCCTTTGGCATTTTAGTTTCCAGTTTTACCTGGCAGAAAACACATTATCCTTATCCCTGACAGACAATAGACATTTAGTTTTTAATACTAAATGGTAGATGATACATTATCCTTAGTTTCCGTATGATGGCAGTAGAGACAGATGGTGATGATGAAATGGAGGAAGAGAGAAATTTAGTCCTTGTCGTTGATCCTCATCACGTTCTGCGGTCTGAGCGGCTTCAAAGGTGCGCCTCATCTTGACACGCCTTTTCATGCATTCTTAATATCAGGCACATAGTGGCACCTGTTCGTGCATATTGTGGGTTCTACCCCTTTCGCATTTCTGAAAGTCTTCACTTCAAAGCCACTGGGGAAGTTATTTTAAGCGGTCGAGTCAGGGTGGATGTTTGATTGTTGAAGTGAGAGAGAAGTGACTTTGACATATCCAGAAGAGCAGAAATCAGATGAATACTGCACTTGCATGAGCACGTTTCCCCTGTCTGCGTTCTCGCTGCTTCATTTCCCAGACAAGGGTTCAGGTAGCGTCTGAAGGATCCATGGTTTGTAGTCTAGAGACAGACACACAGACACACACTGTCCGCTTCAAGTGGTAGATATTTATGTGCACCTGGACTGCACAGACAGGCTACAGCCAAGGCTGACTTGTCATGCACTGACCTTCTCGAAAGAATCATGTCATGTAGTAACCTAAACATACCACTAGAGGCTTGCTAGAGTTATCAGGCTCTCAGTGATGGTCAGAGCTCTATCAGTCACAGACACAGTTCCTTGTGTCACTAGTGTCAGTAACATCAGCAGCCCTGTGCTTTTTAATGACATTTACTAAAACTGAATTCAAATCAGTAATGAGGATAGTGATGAGAATGACAATGATAATGATGAGTTGTTAGTGAAGAGAGAGGCTGGGCAGGGGTCGGGATTGACACCTGTGCACGTGCTGTGCAGCCAAGTGCTGTCCACACTGAGGCAATGAGAGAAACATGCCCACTAGTCTCAGTCTTGCTGAACAACTGCCATCCCCTCTGGCTGAACCCGTCAATCCCCACAAGCATCTAGCATTTAAACCATTACAGTAGATTCCCACCAGACCATACCAGGCTCAAGACAAGATCCATTTGTCTCTCTCACTACAGACATAGGTGACGTGTGTGTGTGTGTGTGTGTGTGTGTGTGCGTGTGTCTCTCTCTCTGTGTGTGTGTGTGTGTGTGTATTGTAATCATAGTAAAGATGAATGGTATGTGTGTGTGTTGTAATCGTAACATGATGCATAATATGTGTCTGTGTGAGCACATCTGAAGTGTGAGGGAATGCTATGGGTCTGTAAGGTGAAGCAGCACAGAAGGCAGCACACGTGCAGGTCCTGCAGGTGAAGGGAAAAAGAGTGGGGTTGTGGGGTAGAGATAATCAGCCTGTGATTTATGACGCCGGCCTCCATTTTCTTACGAGAAACCATCAGTAGGGGGCACAGTTCCCACACGGGAATTAATCAAGTTGCAGAGGTGCACAAAATTAATCAGTCTCCATCCCTTGCTTTCGTTCTTTCATTATTTGTTCCTTATGGAAGGTGACCTGTTTGTGTTCTTGTTATTTGTTTTTTTTTCCTCTTATGGAGTAGATTGCTGTCCCTGAGAGAGAGGCAGTTAGAAAGGAGGGGTGAGGGGAGGGGAGTGGAGGGGTTGGTGGGTGTTGGTAAAACTGTCTGTTTACATAAGCTTCCTTGCCTCCACTGGGGGTTTGCACAATGCTTTTTCCCGGGCCCATAAAAGCTCTCTTGGAACAATACAAACAGAAACGGCACAATCTGCCCTGACTCTTTAAGTCTCAATCCCAAAGCTTAAGACTCAAAACTTTGCTTTTTAGACCAAAACTACCCCCCCCCCCCCCCCCCCCCCCCCCACACACACACACACAC
>JAGFZM010000105.1:0-29157 GCA_017657215.1 Limnothrissa miodon | reverse complement strand
TGGTGTATTTGGTGGCATATCTGGTAGCCTACCATGTAGTACTCATTCAGTTAGGTCTAACTCATGAACAAAATCCATCTGAGCCAAGAGGTCAGAAATCAATGTATTCATTTATTTATGTAACATAAAGGTGCTTTCTGCAGTAAAAGGAAAATGCATGTATACTGAATTTATACCTAGATCACATGTTAACACTTTCTACATGTTGGGATTGATGCTGCTGCACCTGAGCAATCAATAAAAAGGTGGGCTCTGTAGAGGCCCACCTTTGTTTAGCCCAATGGCTGAGTGAGTTACCGGTAGGCTATGACAGATTGTCTTATAGCTTTCAAAAAAGCCCATTGACTGAAAGTGAGGACGTTCAAATGAATCCCGAATTAACAGCACACCGAGGCGTTCGGGCACACCAGCACTTTTGGGCAGACACATTCTAAAAGGAAGCACGGTTAAACTCTAGAAGGCAGCTATCGATAAAAGTTGCCATGCAGAAATACAAACTACAATCGAAAACCATGGGCGTATGAATGTAACGTTACATACAGTACAAATCCAGCTAATTTGTGAGCCCTTAGTTACCCTAGTCTAATGTTACTAGCTAGATTTTGTCCGAATTGTGAACTTGTGAAAGTCACCGTCACTGTTAGCAAAGTGAGAAAACTTGTCCAAAGACATTATGGAGAAATAACTTACCTCCAAATCGCACGGTCCCGTATTTCACTGGGAGTTACTGACTTATTGTTACAGTTACACCCTACAACATATCCTACCATAGACTCCCCTTAAAACAATTAGCCTACTATAGATTCAACTACATTCGACTATTTTTTTTCTTTATGGCTAAAACTAAAAGGCATACGACAGACAATGCGGTTTTGTTACGTTGTTTTTATTTTTATTTTCACATTAACAACTTTAACGTTCAGTGTAATTTGGCCGGGTTCCACGGAAGGAGAGCCGGCCCCTCCTGGTGAGTCTCCGGTTGTCTGCAGTGTGTTTTGCATTTGGATTGCACTTCTCCACTTCGGCGTGAGCACAATAAGCACATTTGACCTCCCGACTTTCTTCTTCGGACATAGGGTGGCGTCAGCTCCTTTGAGATGTTCATGGTTGCAGCTTCAAAAGCTACAAGAAAAGCGGGCAGCGTTAAACAATGCATTTCAAAAGGATGTAGGCTACTGTTGAAAGTTTATACCCATCATTTTCCATGGCTAAAGCCGCGGTCATTTACTATAAACATGTTTAATAACCGGTAACGTGGCAGTACACAACTGGGTTATATCGAGAACGTTTCAATTAATGTGAACTACATGTATGCGCAAAACTTCTGTTAAAACTATTAAATTGGTCATACTTGTGATTGGTCCAACTCGCCATAGCAGTTCCTCAAGCCCACATGTGTGCATCACCATGCCTGATGAACAAAAATAGTTTCTCAAAAGTCTGACAGTCTGAACATCTAATATCTATAGTTATCTATCCAGTATCTATAGTTCATGTTTTTTTCTTTATAGAAAAAAAAAACAAACAAACAAAACATGCAATCATATTGCCTCTGAAACTCCCGGGTGCTGGGGTGGGGGGGTTGCTGCTGCATCACCGCCACTGTTTCCTCTAGAGTCCCTTCATGTCCTCCATGGAGCTAACAGATGTCACCCATTTCCCTGCATCAAGAAACATTTTTAATTTCATCATTTGTCATTGTCGTCTGTATTTTTTGGCATATAACTGGAATAGTTACGCAATGAATGTCAACCACATAAGCGAATTTATGTAGCAGGCTTCACATTTTGCGTTAGAGGGATTTTAAAATAAGTTTCCTGCAGTTATATAGATCAGACATCAGTTTCAGTAAAATGTTTCGACATTCAAATGTACCGAATAATATGCTACACACATTTTGGGTCAACCAGCTTGTTATCCCAAGATATAACTCGTGGTGGCTAACCATGGAGCTATCGTTAACGTCAGCCTGCCTGGACAGTCTGTAGCTAACGTTGCCTTCTTCAAATTTGATGGAAGCGCTAACGCTAAAGTAGCTGGTAGCAAAAAACAGTCCTTGGTTATACACAATGAAAAGGTTAAACATTACAATTTCACACATGCTTTAATATAAATCTGCATTAAGACTGTATTAACACTTCATCAAGGTTATGTGCCTCTGAACAAAAAGAATTCTTCAGTCTGTTCCAAATCGCACACTTCAGCACTTCGAATGCTTAGTTTGAGGGCGTAGTGTGTTTCCACTTGTGTAGTAGCAAAAATGGAGTGCGCTGCAAGTACCCGGATGGTGCACTTCTAACGGTCAAAATCTGGAGTGTGCAACGATGGACACTTCTCGCACTCAATGGACGCCATTTTCGCTACGTAGTGAAAAGGAGGGGCACCTCCTTTTTTCAAAACTCCGAGAATGGCGTTAAAAGAGTGTTGTGACAAATGTGGTGATTGCAGCTCCACACAGATGAAAGTTTTAAGTATTATGTAAAGTTGTAGCAACTATAAAATTTAAAAAGCAGACGATATTTTGTCAGGCAGCGTGATTATGCGAACTTACGTGGTCAACGTGACTAACGTCATTTCTGGTAAGTCTGCTGAAAAGTATTCCATTTGGAACAACACTATCATGTTGAAAATTCATACACTTTTCCTGTAGTGCGCAGTGTTCATAGTGTATGAAAGGGAGTGTACTTTGAGAAGTGTGCGATTTGGAACGGAGTGCTTGTTACTTTAGGAACGGTAGGCTACATAAGACATACCTCAGGAAATATCTCAGAATTGTTTTCCACTTAACCATCAAACCTCGGTCTTGCTCCCCAAGCACTATCGATTTCACTTGATCTTGATCTCGGAGTTTCCGTAGTAGTAAATTACACAAATTTCACAACAAATCACTGTTACAGAGCGAGTGTGAAGTACTGCTGCTGCATTATAACGTTAATCCCCTTACACTGATTTTAAATATGAGGACCAGATAAGAGCCAATCATCCTTAAGAATCACAATGTTCTATTCAATTTGATTGGAGCAGGTTTTGGCGCTGGATCAAGGATAATCTGTGTTCATAAGTATTAATAGTGTTTATGTATTTTATTTATTATAAACTGTTCGCAATATAATTTAAATTGCTGCGCCCTCCAACATCAACACTGAGCCACGACTATGATCACTGTGATGACCTGGTGTCCATTAATTAGGGGTGAGTCTCAATATTTCTGTAGACCTATGCAATTCAGCGCAAGGGCTCAAATCACCATCAACGTCATATCAGTATTATAGGCTACGTGACAATAAAAACATAAAACCAATATAAGACAATACAAATATCCAGCAAGATTTGTTTTATAAAATAGCTCCCTTTTTGAATTTAAGATGACGTGGCAGTCAGAACATTATTAAGATCAGTGGAGACATGCAAAATAGAGCCCCTAGGCTCCCATAGGCTAACAGTCCTAATAAAAACAGAAATGCCCAGCAGAATATGGCATGATATGCTGTGTTAGCCCATGATAAACAGTCTAAAAAATTGCCCGTTTCGCCCAGGGAATCCTCATTCAAATTACATTTTACAAATGTTGGAGATGGTCAACATGCATCAGATATGCTGCATGTCTTAACAAATAGCCTATCCGGGTTAAAATATCTCTGGATTCTACCCAGCGCAAATCCGGAGTCAAAACACGTCAATATTTGTACGGATTCATAAAAAGTCAGGATATGATCAAAACCTGGTCCGGATATGCTGCGTGTCATTGAAAATATCCAGTCAAAATATCTCTGGATTCTAGCCTATTTTGCCCAGTGTTGCATCTTCACTGGGTGGTCTCCGACTGCCTAATGTCCTTAGCACACACATCTAATATTGCCAGTATTCACGTAATGATTCACCTTGCTCATACGCATCAAAGTTTTCTCCCGACTGACGCAGCCATGCATCTAGGGATGTTCTGTCCAGTCCAGCCTGCCTGACATAATATAGGCTACGGCACCTTTCATTCGACAGTATTGTACAATTTTAGACCGACAAAAAAACGAAAACAAAGAGAAATCGTGGTAAAAGGGCTACAATTCCATTCGTCTTAATTCGACTCAGTTCTCAGACCCTCAGAATTCGAGAGGCTGTACCCTCAACGTGGATCCTGCCGCTCTGTGACGTTGTGTGGGAACACCTAATACATGTCCATGACCCAAGCTCATCACTGTGAGCTCTCAAACAGATCCATGAATGCAATTTCACACTCATTCACACACATAAACACACACACACACACACCTGAGGAAACATCGATTTGGTCAGTTTTGCTAGTGTGCTGCTATTGACCAGAGGTGTGTTCATTGTTTTTTGTGTGTATGTGTTTGTTTATCTGCTCAGCTCTGATACATTAGATACATTAGATACACCGTACGGTGACTGCTGTTTAGAAGCTATGCGTCTGTATAGCACATTTGTATTGATTACCGCTAGTACTGTAGAGGTGTTCCTGTTCATTGGAAGGATAAAGCTAGTGTTTAGATACTATAAAGACTATAATCTTTGAATGTCCGTATACTAGGGCAGTCGTGGCGCAGTGGTAAAAGAACCTGGCTAACATGCTTGAAAACTGTGGTCTCAAAACCACAGCTATCACAATTGTGCCTTTGAGCAAGGCACAACCAAATTGCTCTAGGGCAGACTGCCCCTGAACTAATTGTTAGTTGACAAGAAGTGTCTGGGCATAAAAGCTACTGCTAAATACATAAATGTTATGACTTCAGTCTTACATGTGTTTTTGCGTATAATGATAAAAAGGAAAACAATCTCATCTTCATATACTAAGACTTTACATCCGTAAATGATAACAACATTTACAGGAAATCATTGTTGTGCTTCTGATTCTTGTCTCTCATACCATCTTTCTAAAGGGCCCTTATTGTACCAAAATTCACTGTCATAATGTCGGTTCTTTATTTTAAAAATGAGTGTGGTTAGGTTAAACATTATCCTGGTATTATAGCAGATGGCTCATAGATACCTTAATGCTTTTAAAATAAGTGTGTGTGGAGTCTCAATGGATTTAACCATCAAATACCTTTACAAAAAAAAGCGATATCACAGCGAAACAGCAAAGTCTTTTTCCCAGAACCCCTAAAGAATCTGCATTCCATCTGTTAAGGTTCCACTTCTGTAAAATCATTTTCATTTTCACTGAGAGAAAGCAAGATGTGTCTGTATCCTACCTCATCTCTCCATTTGTACTTCTCTGTCACATACACACACACACACACATGCACACACAGTCTCTCTTCCCTCTTCCCTCTCTCCCTCTGCTCCCTGCTCTCCCATCTCTGGCCTTGTGTCCTGGATAGTTCTGGTTCCCTGAGGCAGAACATTACTCTGCTGCTCAGGGCCAGCTCCCTTCGCTAGGTCAGCTGCAGGATCAGAGCTGCCCTCACTCCATTGGCCTCTTGCCTCTCCTGGGGAGGCTCTGGTCCAGACTCTGTCACGTCACACACTACTGCACTCTATACTGTAGTCTTTAACGCGTGACACACACAAACACTATGGCTGTGTGATGTATTTTATCTACAATAATATCACAATTTTTTTTTAACTGTGTGCAAATTTACAGTATTAAGTATTTAAAACATTGAAAAGCATCGAAACTTTGCCTAATGCAGATAACGCCCCTTGCTGCAGCAGGCACTCCTGGACCGGTTTGATCAGGTGATCTCCCACTAGCCCTGCAGAGTGCAGACTGCATCAGAGTAGAGCTAAGCAATTTTTGACTCAGACCAAGCACCCAGATCCATAAATTAACCCAGTAGTCACAAACTGCGAGTCTCTATTAACTTGAATCCTTTGAGTCTTAATGCAGTAGAAGAGTAGTATTGACAGGCTCTAGTGACTCAGTAGTCAGCAGCACGTGAATGTTGTAGGGTAGCCTCATGGTTGGGAGAGTTTAGCCAAGACAGTGACCAAACGTAAGGTGAAAAATATATATGTTTATTTAACCAAAAAAAAACCCAAACCAAGTGAGAAAGTATGTACAAAAATGTAAGAAAAAGAAAATTCAAAAAGACAAAACACACATAAAGTAAATTAAAACAAATGAGAAAAACTGTGAGTTGACAAACAACTGAAATAAACTCCACAGATCACAAAAACCCACAGCTTACGCCAGCTTGGGCTACAGCACTCAGGTGCAACCAACAAAGAGCCCCTTCAAAAAGAAAGCTCCTGACTTTCCCTCCAAAAAGGGTTTAAATAGGTCAGCTGCCTAGCCAGTTAGGTCAGATGGCTTCAAGAACAAGGCTTCAAATCAGGCTGCAATCAGCCAATCAATTAAGGCATCCATGTGCCAATTAACTCCTCCCTCCATGGGGAAACATGCGCAGTTACTAAACTAAGGCCTACATTTAAATGAAAAATAACAAAACAGAACTGAACTTATGTGCACCTAAGCAACAGTCTGATACACAAAAAATAAAGCAAACCATACTTAGACAGAAATAAAGAAATAAATAAAAAATAAATAGTGCGGTGGAGTTCACACCGTCACAGTGAAACACAACTCTGCTGACTCACGGCCATCAAATGACACACAATTACCTTTACATAGTATATTGGTAGGTTGTGGTAGCTCTAGTTTTTGGGCCACACTTATGTTGTACTTCAGTACTCATCCATACATACCCACACTTCAGAAACAGAATGTTTTGTAAAAAAAAAATATATAATTAGCTTTGTAAGAAACTGTAATTAACACACACACACACACACACACACACACACACACACACACAAAATGTATAGGCACAGAGAGATAAGTACAAACCTTTTTAAAAACAGGTGTAGAAACGTCTCTCTCTATCTCTCTTGCATGTATGTCATTGTGTTCTTTTCTGAATAAACACAAGATGTTATGGTAATTAATGTTAGTTGTTGCTGTTCCTCAGAGATGCTTCTAAACACAGGCACATTAGGTAACTGAATGGTAAGCTCTATAGGTCTTTATGAGACCCAATGAAAGAGATAGATATTAGTTTAGTTGAACATGGACATACACATATGTACTTTATGGGAACCCCTCCTCAGTTGTAAGAGGAAGAAGAGAAAGGAATCACTTCGCATTCCCAGGAGTCCATTTACCTCTCCAACAAACCAATAGCTGTTAATGGCTCCCAGCCTTTGTCCTTCCCCAGCAGCACCAGCACTGAGCTCTTCATCAACACTCCTATTTTGCCCCTTTTAGTTTTCTGTTTTCTAGCTCCATCAACCAACAGCGATATTATTACTGTGATTGTGTGTATTGTTTACTTTTGTTTTGTTTCACTTTATGTGCATGCAAATAATCCTTTTTTATTGCTGAGGTCTCTTTCGTTGCTGCTGTTGTGTTCCATCTATCTCAGTCTCTTATGCTCCCATGTTTACACTCTCCATTGCTTTTGAAATGGCACTGACTTATGTGTTGGCATACCCATCAAGAGACTTTGCACTCTATTTGTTTTGCTTTTATTTTACCATCATGGAACTTTCATGGTGGGGCTGCTTTTGCTGTAAATGTAATTTTCTTTTCTTTGTGTGTGTGTGTGTATGTGTGTCTGTGTGTGTGAGAGAGAGAGAGAGAGAGAGAGAGAGAGAGAGAGAGAGAGAATGTTTGCTGTTTGGATGGGTGACTCTGCGTGGGTGAAGTATTATCTGGAGATATGAGCAGTCAGAAATGGAAAAGTGGTCTTTTGTATTTGACCATAGTTGATTACTTTTTTGCTTTCTCCTCCAGCATGGGTGCACAGTGCGTTGTTTTTTTTTTTTTTTTAAGCCCCGGATGAAAATAAACACAGTGGAGTGATGGACAAATTGTGGAGAAAGACAGATGAGGAGCGTGGGTCTCTCTCTCTCTCTCTCTCTCTCTCTAAGCACTGCTTATAGTCAGCTTCCGGAAAGAGACGCAGTATTAAAGGCGCAGACTTTTCCCCCTCGCAAAGCTTTATGGCCCCAAAGTGTTTGAGTTATGACTCTGCAGTTCTCTGAGTGAAATTAAAAAAAAATAAAAAGGAGGGGAAAAAAGAGGGGGAAAAAGAGAACTCATCCTTCAGTTTTTCACAGTTCAGTGGTTCAGCCATCTTTTCAGTGTGAGACCTGCTACTGCTTCCAGCTGGTGCAGCAATGGAGGGGTCAGCCGGGGTCACCAAGAGAAAGTGAAACAAAATGACTCTGGCGAGCTGAATAAAAATACACATCCCCCGGTGTTGATTGATGTCAGTGATTTTTGGCTCCATTACGTGAAGTGGTGGCAGCAGCCAAAGCCCATCACAGGAAACTGCTGCCGAGTTATGAAAAATAAACGAACATGACCACCTCTGAAACAGCAGCTCGCTCCAGCTTTTTTGCCAGCCTCTTCCTGTATTGGCTAGCAGACATGGTAAAAGGATCTGGTGTCTGTTCAAAAGTCTGTGGAAATACTGTATCCTAACCAAGAGTTGAAAGAAATTCAAGTCTGTGTTTTTGGAGGCCATTTTGTCTAAGGGTTTGTATTTGCATTGAGGCAGCTCAAGGTCATCCTTACAACAAATGTTTCATCTTTTTCATCAGAGGATAGTTTTACAATTACAAGAGTTTGGCACATTTATTAAAAAATTCAAAGCAATATTTAATTGGTCTGTAATGTATGCAACAATGTTATTTGCACTAATGTTAAAAGTGGTCCAATGCTTAGAACAAATGAAATGATTATCATTTTATCTAGAGGCAATTTATCATGTGCCACATGTTTTCTGGCACTCTCACACCAGTAACAGTTTTAGATGCATTATTGTTGGATGCGGTAAAGCTGACGGTTAGCTTTTTGTTTACCATCTCCATCACCATGGTTATATTCATGTTGCAAATGTTGGCGCAGGTGTGGATTGGAAATTTACATTATAAATAATGTCTTTTAAAATCTTTATTCAAACAAAGATTTACACTATACACTTTTAGGTCTATATGATATGCTGGAGGGTTTAATTTCTTATAGATATTGTGTCTTGCACTTCATGTTGCCAAATAACTGCCCAAAGGCATCTCCAAGATGGCCACCAACTAAAGGGACTTAGCTCACACTCATTCGAGGAGTCAGGCATTGAGCTTGTGTCAGCACAACAGCCTGTGGAAGGTAGGCGTTTGCGCAGTTGTTTGTGTGTGTTCATGTGTGTGCGTCAGGTGGAAGTTAGATTAGGTGTGGCCATCCCAGCGAGTAGGCTGTGCTCTGTGAAGGGGAGAATAAATAAGCTCAGACAAGGCCTTAATATGCCCTCCACACACTCTGCTCTCATGGTGCTGGGCCTGACTCCCTTATCAAGGGCTCTGTCCACCAGCATCCTCCACAGGAGCTGACCCTGCCCTCTCATCCATTCCATCCTCTTGACCAGCTCCCGCATCCTCCTCCACCTCATCCATTCTCCCCACTTCCGCTGGACTCTTCACACACAAAACATTTCTTGTTTCACTTAGCTGTTGGCTCCTCTCTCATTTCCTCCGTTCCTTATTTTCTTCTCTCCTGTTATCTCTCCTGTTAGCTCTATTCTTTTCATTCTGTCTCTCTCCCCCTCTCTCTTTCTGTCTGTCCTCATCTTCTCTTCTCACCTTGACTCTTCTCCTCTCCTTTCTTCTCTCCTCCTTTTCATTCTTTCCCCTTCCTCTACAGTTGTTTCCATGTTTCTTTCAGGGCTCCCTCCCAGACCCTCTTCCATGTAGAGATGTCATCCTGCATTTCTGACATCTGCTGTACCGTATCGCACATCTAGCCCAACACTCTATCATCATCAGTGTTTCCCACAGTGTTTCTTTTTGGTTGACTCTTCTTTTTTTTAGTCCGCCTGTCTTATTCTCATTCTCGCCTAATTTTGTGGCTGTGCGCCCATATGCATACCTCATGCAAATACTGCATACCTAATTTTTGCTTGTATCAAATTCGTCAATTTTTTAACCATTACACGTAATACTGGTACACACATTGGTATGTCGCAATTTATGCCGACATCTATTATTATTTGTCTCAATATGGTTTCAGGCAGGCTTCATTTTTCTGGTTTTCTATCTTTTAGAATGTTTTTTAAAGCAGGGCTAAGCAACGTTCTGTTTTTTTCCTCTCATGAGCTCCCTCTAAAGACCGCTGTATTGCATTGTATTGCACTGCATTCTATTGGAGGTGGTCCGCGCTGCTGAACATTGCAAGTGCTGTATCTACCACTATAAGCCACAGTGGTGCATTCTACACCGTTCGTTTGCCGTGTAATGACTCATTTTAGCATCCTAAACAGTATGAAACGGATTAATTAAATGAAAAATGTTGCATAGTGGGCCTTTTAAGGTGTTTACGTGATAATTATGAATCCATTGTGAGTGGGTGTTCATTTGTTGAGTAACTTAAATGACAATGCTCGTTTTATTCCGATTCCTCGCGCCCCACCTGCAGTACCGCTCCACACTTTGAGAAACGCTCGTGTAGGCTATGTGAGAGACGCGAGAGTGACAGATAGACGAAGGAAGAGCGGTGAAAGGAAATACAAGGTAATGATGTTGCAATGTGTAGGCTATTTAAAAAAAAAAAAAAAAAAAACTCAATATGTGGCGGCCGGTGTTGAATCCTGTGGCGCACCGCCACAAATTCGCCCATGTGTGGGAAACACTGATCATGCAGCCCCCTTAGTATTCCCCACCCTTTCCCCTTCCCCACTCTGAGCTCTTCTCTTGGTCCTGTGTCTCTGCTTTCCTCTGTTATTCTCTCCCATCTCAGCCCCCCTTCCCACTCTCCCTCTCCCTTCCTTCTCTATCTCCTTCTCTCTTTCCATGGGATTTGCAGGTATTTTACTGTACGTGGCTCTGTTGAGCCCGGTCTGAGCGGCACCATGTTTGGGTTTGATGCAATCCATCAGCGCTGAATTGAGCAGGCCCTGAGTGCGAGGCTTTGCAGGATATCTCTCGCCGTTTTTTTTTTTTTTTTTTTTATCAGGCCTGGGCCCTGCACTCAGAAGGCCTGGGCTTAGATAGGGTGTGGAGCCTGAATCATTTACAAGCGATATCGGCCCCCTCGCTCTGTGTCTGTCTCCCGCTCTTGCTGAGCTGTCACTGCACTCTGACATATTTCTATCTCCGTCTTATTTACGGTCTGCATTGAAAGCTCTCTAACTCAACCCTGCTCTGCTGTGTGTGTGGGTGTGAGTGACTGTTTTGTTTCCATTTGTTCTGTCTCACTCATTCTCACTTCTTAGCTTTTCTTCATTTCAAACTTTTGACTCTTTCTCTACAAATTCTTTTTTTTTTACCAACTTATAGTTCTCTTCCTCTCCTTTCCCTTTCTTTTTCTTTCTCTCTCCCTGATTGGCTCTTCTCTTCCCCCCTTTTATAGTGCTCAAGCCAACTCCATTTCAGTGGATGACAATTTTTAACCAGGTTGACAGCAGCAAGCCAGTGTGAGTTAGAACTGCATGAAACCATGACAAAGAACATTCCCAATTGCAACAACAAGAAGTCCATCCAGCACCACTCCACTGGAGCAGATTGTAAATTGTTTTTGCTATCGCAGTCTGGGCATCAAAATTGCAGAAAGCTCAAAGCGAAGCGATGACCCTTCAAATCTGATATACAATTAATAAGGTTAAACAAAAAAAACAAATCATACTCTCTAGGGGTAGCGTTTAAATAGCCTTTATGATAATTCTCTCTATAAATATTTTTCTCACTGTTTTATGCAAGGGCGTAGGTTTGGTCTCAGCTTTGGTAGGGACAAAGCTGAGACCAAAGCTGAGACCCCCCCCCCCCCCAAAAAAAAAACCTTCCTCACAGATAAATGATTCAATAATTTTCAATCTGTATTATGTTGTATCTGTATTCTGAAATCTATTTTCAAATAATGACAATAATAAAATACATAGGCTACCTAAATATTAGCTATTACCTACAGTAATTGTGAAAAGACTAAATTATGAATTTGACTCCGCTTGAAAGTCAGCTTTAACTTTTAATAATAGTCTACAGACTAGGCTACTATTAACTGCAGACTATAGACTACACAAATAACACCAATTAGCCTAAGCCTACAAATTTATACCGGAGATGGTTAACATAATATTCGTCACCTACCTGATTGAACATCATCTCTCAGGGTTGGTTAAGCATGTAAGCTGCAACACCTCACAGTAGAAAGGGCTGTACACCTACTCTCTGGGTGCTAAAACAGTAGATCTTTTTTTCTATTTGCGTGGCACTGTAGGCTAACAACAACAAGAAGGAAGAAAATCGGCCAAAATGATTTTCAGTACCAATGTAATAAGTTTAACACTTTTCTGAGAATATAGCAAAACGCACCTGCCTGTGCTTTTCTACTTGCTACATAATTAGCCTACAAAATGCATTACGGCACATGGTTAGCATTTTGCTTTAACTACAGGAATATGACCCCCCTGTCATCAACCCAGTCATCAACCATATTGCTATCATCATCCAACACCACACAACGATTTAGGAAGACGGGTGATAACACTTGCTAAACCAATTCTATGCACTTACTCTCACTGTGTTGAAATAGGTCCGTATATCTTTTTTCTTTTTTGGTGGCATTCTCTAGGCTATATCTTTAGAAAGCAGAACAAAGTGAGTTTGAATAACCAGGATAAGTTTAACACTTTTCTGAGGACATATGGGTTATCACAGGTAACGTTATCAGCACAAAACGAATCTGCGCTCAACTCTTGTAGACAACTTTTAACGATTAATGCAGGCTTTGTCCTTGTGAGTGGAACGTGAACCTGCAGGCGCGGTAGAGCCAATCAAATCACAATATGGATAGGTTCGATGCTGAAGCTTTGGAAAATGGATTGCTAGCACGTCAAAGGAACAAAACCTACTGTCTGCAACTTATTCTATTGCGTCCGCAAATAAATATGTTAATAAATTCATATTGATATATAAAATAAAATGCGAAATATTGGTAGGGACTATTTTGTCGTTCCAAAATATTGGTTGTGACTTGTCCCTATGGTCCCTATGCAAATCTACGCCCATGGTTTTATGTTCTGCCTCTCTCTCACTCTGCCTCTCTCTCTATCTGAAGTGGTGTTGGTGAGTGTTTTTTAATGGCAATCTATGTAAGCTCCCCACACCAGCATTATTCCGCTACATGGCATTGCAGTGGACTCTGTGTGGGCGTAGTGTGGTCGTTCAGAAGCCGTCAAGGGCCTCTTGAAAGGCAGCCCCTGCCTTGGATTACTTGGCTCTTGAGAACCTTTTAACCTAACAGGCTGGAGGTTCAAGCCTATCGCAACTCTGCACTTTGTGTGGGTGCACTGATTAAATTTGTGCTCCAGAAAACAAAACTGGTCTGTTGGTATGGAAGACCAGATGTCATTGCTAAAATAAGGTAGAAAGAGCAAGATATTTAGCAAGTGTGTGCCTGTGTGGTTGTGTAGGTCTGTACTGTGTGTGTGTGTGTGTCAGTGAGAGAGAGAGAGAGAGAGAGAGAGAAAGTGTGTGTCTGTCTGTGAGAGGGAACCCAATTTATTATGGTTGTTTCAGTCTCCTAGCATCCGTGCCCACACACTCCCATTTAGCCTATCTTTTTTTCCTTCCCTCTAATGACTAGATAACAAGGTTAGGTGCACTGCTCTAGAGTGGAAGACTTTCTAATCATCTCCTAGAGATATAGAGTTCCTTTTAGACAGCACCTGTCTGCCTGCTCCTCTTCCCTCGTTCACTCTAGTGGCGACTAGCCGGCCCCCTCCACCTCTAATGCTGTTAGTCTGCATTCACCCTGCGCTCTGATTACAGGGGCAAAGTGGGCCACCTCCACTCAAATCAACTGCTCTGACTGAAACCTTTCCATTTAACTCCCTCCAGCCTTCCTGTACAGTACATCATTACTTCTGTCTAGACAAATCTTCTTTCCATTAGCTTCTGTGTCTTAAGTATCCATGTGTGTAGGTGTTTGTATGTGTGTAGGAGTGTGTGTGCTTTTTTATGTGCAAATGGAAACTGCTATGAATCTGGGAGTGTCCATCACACTGTGTAGCTGATCCTCCTAAACTCGCATTCTGCCCAGACCTAGAACGATCTCAACAGCTGTCACAACCTGCCATCCAACGCACACAGTCATACACAGACGGGCACAGCCACACATTCACATACATACACATACACACAGAGACACACACACACACACACACACACGTGTTCACTGGCACCACCCTCATCAGAAGCATGATTTTTGACCATGGTGCTTCTTCAGCTCGGCTCCCCCCTGTGCGTAAGCCCTCTCGCGTGGACACGGCCAGGAAGCTGCTAAGGGTGAGTGCTTTTTTTCCCTACAACTACAGGCATGGGATCTCGCCATCCAACACAAACTGGATGCTGGTTCAGGCTTCTGATTGGGGTTTTGGGTGTTGGGGTGTGTGGGTTTTGGGTTTGTTCTTCTGCTGGTCTGGCTTTGAGTTGGAGTTTATCAAGTCAAAGAGAAAACTTAACTGTCAGCCCGCTGATATCCTGAAGGTCTTTGGCAATCATTTCTGTTTTTAAAGTTGGAAGTTTACGTTTCAGAAAGTCTTCAAGTTCATTTTGATTGTTGTTTCACTTGCTAATAGAAAATACCTTGTGTCTTTCCATAGTTGGTGCTGCTGGTTATGCTACAGGTTCATGTTTTCAATGTGCTAATATATGTGTTATATAGTTGTACAATTATCACACATTGATGTGCTGTGAAACTGTAAATATCCTGAAGTATGTACCTTGCACCTTGCAGAACGTTGGCGTATTCATAGAAATGTTGGGGCTAGGTGACGGTGTGACAGACGACGACCAAACATACGGAATTACAGTAGCTGGCCTATGGCTGGCAAGCACGATCTGTGGGTAACAACAACATGCTCTTACAAGTACAGCGAGTCCATAGTGCAAGTAAACATTAGTTTATTATTTAAAATTGAGCTCGTATGTTGTGTTTCTTTGAACCATAGCAAGTAAGAAAGCAGCAAGTAGAGCGGCCTGTTCTGGAGGGTGTTTACGTACTTTGTCTTGTTGTCTCCTCTGGAGATCAGTGAAGACCCAAGGCTGTGGTGGTAGGCAAAGGAACAAGCAGAGGGAGGGAGAGGGTTTGGCAGGCAATTCTCATTTCTGCCTGGCTCCACCACCTTGCCACATATACACACACACACACACACACACACACACACACACACACTCCTCTTGGGTCTTTCAATCAATACCTGGCTGACTGGAAGCAACCAGGACTTAAAGGGCGCGTCCGACCTCATCGAAGGTCTGTGGAGATGCTCATGTGTGCGGATGACCTGACTTGGCATACATACTCGCTCTGCGCTCACACCGCGGGGGCTGTGCATTGTTTGAACTTGGGCTTTCAGACAGGAGTAGCTTTGCAGCTACCCCTGTCTTCCTGTCTTTCTCTCTCTACGTTTCTTTCTTTCTCTCTCTCTCTGTTTTCATCACCATCCCTTCACCTCATTTGCTCTTCCACTTTTCTGTTATTTGTAGTACAGGTGATCTTTGTCTCTGAGCCTGCCAAAAAGGTCTCCCATTTCATCTGTGTTACTCGGACACCTTTGCTGTGTGAAGTTCTCTCTCTCTTCCTCTCTCTCTCTCACTCACTTCCTCTCTCTCCCTCTATCACTCTCTGGTATACGACTGACCTCTGTCCAGCTTTTATTTGATCAGATTTGCTTTATTTCAAAGCACTTTGTTCAGCTTCACCTTGCCCATGTCTAAGGCTAGACCAAGGCTTTTACACCCCCCCCCCCCCCCCCCACACACACACACACAAACACAGATCCATTCATTCACACATTCATACACCCTATATTTATATATATAATATAATTTATATAAATAAATTTATATTAATATTGTCATTTTACACTTTGGAAACTTCCAGCCATATTTTATTTGCTGTTTTGCCCCCACAATTATGTTAAAGTTGCAACATTATATTTTCATTTTGGAAATGTGGTCCAGTCTTTGGCCACTTTTCATCCACATCATAAGCCTTAATCCTTAATCCTTAATTGCATTATAAATATAGTTGGAAAAGGATTATTTGAAGAGTTTAGTTTGTCTGAAAAAATCTATGAGATGTTGTATCAGCTTGCTAGTGCTGACACATAAGACCCTATGATATTTCCATCCGAATATTCTGATGACTAATACAGAAGCATTTTTTATTCAGGCAGAAGAATGACAAGAGACTGCATTTTCCTATGTCACATTAATTATCTGGGCTCCTTTCTTCATCTATAGATTACCGAGTAGGTCACAGGGACCTTGCAATCTGCCCTGTCTTATTTTCTCCTCCCGTTAAGAGAGATTCTGTGTGTCCAGGCTTCTTTGAGTTAGATGCAGATGGTCGATGTACATGACCTTCCTTTCTCTCTCTCTCTCTCTCTCTCTCTCTCTCTCTCTCTCTATCTGTCTCTCTCCAGCTCAGTCTTTGAATCCAACCAGCTGCTCCCCAGCCTCTGTGCTGGGTCAAGTTGTTTTACTGGTTTAATTTGGGAGCCAGTGACGGTTAATGTCCTTTGGTGCAATGTCAGGATGCCCTTAGAATCACAGCTTGAATTACCCCCAAGAAGCAATTTCAGGGAGGACTAGATGTTCAGCCTCCATTTAAGAAAAAAAATGGAGTAGTAAGTTGAACAAAACTTTAAATTGTGCCTCAACAGGCTGCAATATCAAAGCTATCCTTTATAGATAACAAAAACAAAAAAATGTTATGCTGGTTAGTGTATTTAGTGGCCCATGGCATACAGCAAGTCCCCCAACAGGAAAAAAAGATCTTTATTAAAATGCTTATGCCTAATAAGTTTTCCTCGTGAACAAAGACACAACACACAGGGGAACTTTCAATTTTTTTTCACCCACATGTAATCTGCTGCAGATGTTGTGTCCTAATATGTGTGAATAGTGTTGCTGTGTGGCACATGAGCCCCTGCAATCCCTGTGTGGGATTTTTTTTTTGTCTTGTCTTTTTTATTATTTAGCTGGCTGCCCTGTAGTTGAGGCGCAGTTAAACCAGGTGTACTGTGTGTGTGTATACGTGTGTTTATATATTTGTGTGTGTGTGTGTGTGTATACGTGTGTTTATACATTTGTGTGTGTGTGTGTGTGTGTATACGTGTGTTCATATGTGTAAATGTGTGTCAGGCCAGTGTTTGGTGGCTGGCACATGGTGCTTTCTGTCAGATTATCTCAAAGGACAGCTGTTTGTATTGGTTCGCTGCTTTTTCTTGATTCCCCTGCAGGTTAGTGTCTGTGTGTGTGTGTGTGTGTGCACGCACGCATCATGCTGGTGTGTGCTGGCTGCCCTCACATGTGTTCAATGGACAGCTGGGTTGGATTGGGATGTGTTCATGGTTCACACGGCCATCAGACTGACCATATGGGGCCACAAGATGCTGTCCACGTCCGTACATAGTCTCTGGGACTCCTGCTGGCTGACCTGTTGTGAAAGATCGCCGTATATTCTATCTGTGTGTGTTGTCCATTAGCTGTGTATTGCAATAGAGTGTTTCTGCTGTGCTGGAGATGCTCATTGAGGTGTTAGGAATAGCTTTGTTATGGAGCTGAATTAGTCTTGGCTCTCTACCTGTAAAGGGCTTAGCTGTGTCCCCTGCAGCGTTTCTGCAAGCCACTGACACAGACGAGAGATTGGCCCGACTGGCCAGCAGCGCGCTAGTCTCCATTAATTCCTCATCATTTGAAGCGGCGTCAGCATCGTGCCCTTCTCCGTCTGCGACTGAGCCTGGCTGACAGTGGGCCTGATTTGTGCCGCAACCTTTTCCTTCGCCCCAGGGGGTGCCGATGGTCCCCCCCACCGCCACCCTCTCCCACCACAGCCTCTCTCTGTCTGGCTCTGTTCTGCAGATCCACTGCAGCTGCTGCTGGCTAAGTCCTCAGAGCGCTGCTGAACGGGGACACATCCGGGTAATTACAGTAGCTTTAGGTGGTAGGGTTGGGGAGAATATGTGTGGAGTTAGAGGGGGTGTGGAGGGTTGTTTGGAGTCAAGGACGGCCTTTTACTAGGATTTGGAGTCAAGCCCTGACTGTCTCATCCTCGTCATGGGTTCAGGCTTTGAAACGGGCTTTTCCAGCCCCCACATGCGGCCCTCACCTCCACCTTTCATGTTTCCACACTGAAGAGCAATGAAGGTTGCCACCATTTTGGGTGTTCTCATGATGATGAGAGTGATGGGTCACCTTTGTGGGTGACTAGATTGTCTCTTGGATAAAAGCACTAATTTTCTCTGTCCTTGACCTGCTTCTACAGCTATTTTATGTGCAACTTTTATGTACGGCAAAGGCAGTTGTAGATCTCCCACTTACTTGATGCCAGTATTCTTTGTTAAATACTCTTTGTTTTTTCGCTGTGTGTTTTTTTCCCAGAGTATGAGCGTGGCACTGATAATGCACTTCATGCATCACCGCTCGGGGTAATTTGTGGGTAGTTGAGCGTGTGCGGGAAGCTCATGCGATTGTTTCTGCACCCTTTTTTTTCTTTTTTTCCCTCCCCCACTTCATCCTTTTCCTCCAACGCATTGAAAGACAAAAAGCAGTGTCTTATTTCTCATCCTCTCTTCCCACTCTATTTGCACGCCTGTCTTTTACCCTTTTTCTTCTCCACCTCAATCTTTTTTTGGGGAATGGGGTGGAGGGGGGCGTCTGAAAAGGCTTTTGTAGAATTGTACTCACTTTTTTTGCTTATTTCCTCTTGCACACTTGCTTTCTCGTTGCTAGCATACTCTCTTTCTCTGGCTTTGTCTCTCTCTTTCTCTTCCCCCCTCTCTCTATCAACACCAAATGAAGCCGGAGGGGGTGGGGGGGCATGCCATTTCAGAATGAGAAAATGGGTGAGAGCTGACTTTATATTATAAGGTATTGTGATGTGAATAGAAGGCACATGGGTAGAGTCCACCATGGTGAGACTACCCTTACAGGAAGAGTAATAAGTCGCCATGGACACCTGTACCAAAGGTGTACCAAATGCCCTACCCACTCCTTCAAGATATTTTTCCCTCTCTCTCTCTCTCTCTCTCTCTCTCTCTCTTTCTCTCAAGGTTTCAATGCCTCTGATTATAGCTTGCTGGATAGCTTGGCTCTGGGCTTTGGAAATGGACTTTGTAGAATAAAACCGCTCCATCCAAAGCCCTTTGAATCTCTTTCGTATATGCTACAATTAATTATCTGAAGTGCACATTTTCGGGATTAGTACCACATAATAACCTAACTTTTAGAATAAAATAGAAAAGTGTCCAAATGAAAATAATAAACCATTTACATCAAAACATCAACATAGCCCTATAGATTTGATTGAGATAATAAAGTTACTAACTAAGGTTGAAAGATGCCAAGCATAATGGTGCCAAACAAGTTGCCAAATCACTATATGCCTCATTCATATATTTTTTTTATTCTTTTGATGTACTGTATGTGCTTTAGTCATATTTGTTGTGCTTTTTATTCATTTAGCTAATGTTTACACAGCTTAGTTGTTTTGCATAGCCGTTGTTATTCAGTTGTATTGGATGCCATGTGGTGGTCCACTGACTTAATGATATCTATCTGCCAGAAATGTGACAGTTTGTAATCCCGTTTTATTTCAATACAAAGCGAATGAGAAAGATCTGATGAAACGTGTCTAACATGCTTCATCATTACTACGCTAACAGTCGGACTTCATTTTCTCCCCTCTTCCCCCACATAAAAATACAGGGGTTTGTGTGCACATTTTGTCTAATTCACCTGAGGGACCTTTCACGCTTTAATCAAACATTTTTGTGGCGGATGAATGCCGCTGGCTCGCTCGGCCCTCCTCCTGACCTGCCGGCGTTGGCGGGGCTTTATTAGCACATTAGTGCTCCCTCAGGGACCCCTGAGTGCTCATAGACATGAGTCAAAGCCTGACAGGAGTCTGCAGGGACTGGCTCTCGGGTGCATATATTAAGTGCCTC
This sequence comes from Limnothrissa miodon, assembly GCA_017657215.1. Lineage (NCBI taxonomy): Eukaryota > Metazoa > Chordata > Actinopteri > Clupeiformes > Clupeidae > Limnothrissa > Limnothrissa miodon. The sequence continues at coordinate 9,196 of JAGFZM010000105.1, read as the reverse complement.
TATGTGAGGCTTTCCATATCAGATGCTTCATAATTCATGATGCTCATGAAGCCAACATTGACGTCCTGTTCTCCAACACTGGGAGACTTGCTGCTGGGATGGCTGAGGGATTTCACTGACACCTATAGTAAAAAGACCAGAAATAACTTTAACACAATGATGTCAGCGTTTGAACAAATAAGCTAGTTTGTTAAGTCACATAAGCTATCCAGAAGTCACTGTAAATCTTGGGTACAGCTATGAAATGACTGCCTTGCCCATAATGTCTATAAGAATAATTACAAGCATTATGAAATGTTTAAAAAGAGCCTTATCAAAGCACTGTTCTATAGCTCTGTGAGGGTATAAAAAGGGCGCCTCTGCAGAGAGGGTAAAGAAAGAACTGAAAAGACAATCAAGCCCATTGACTGAGTGAACATGGAAATTCGTGCAGAGTGCCGACATGGCTTTTTTTGCAACCACATCACAATACTTCTGATTTTCCTTTGCCCGCTAAGAGTTGAATGTATCTGAGGTTCTTCCTGGCATTCATAGAAACGGCAATGGGGGATGGTGTGGGAGTGTCATGGGTTAGTGATGGGTTTCTCAGCTGCCAGGACCCTGCGCTGGAAAAAACTGCAATAAAGGCAAGGAGGGGCACGTTATGCAGCCCGGTTGATGAAATGCTGCGCTTTCCGATAACAGCTGGCCCAGAGATGCCTAGTGATAAGCATGTGTTGCTACAGCCACAAGCCTTTTCTGTGGTGATAAGGCTGAGACGATGCTTTTGGCAGCAGAGGCTGAGAAAGCCTTGGTGCTAATGTTACTGTGAGGCTCTGGCCTTGTTCTTTCTACGGATAACCTGTCTACAGTCTGCCTGCCTTAGGGCACTGCTAAAACTAAAGGAAAACACCATAGTTACCTAAAGCTACACTCACTGGCCACTCTATTAGGTACACCTGTCCAACTGATTATCAATGTAAATTTCTAATCAGCCACTCACATGTCAGCAACTCAATGCGTTTAGGCATGTGGATATTGTCAAGATGATCTGCTGCAGTTCAAACTAATCATCAGAATGGGTAAGTAAGTGATTTTGAACGTGACATGCTTGTTGGCTCCAGACGGGCTGGTCTGAGAATTTCAGAAACCGTTAATCCACAGGGATGTTCATGGACAATGGATGGATGGTTCATGGAGGTTTACCGAGAGTGGTCCGAAAAATAGGAAATATACAGTGAGCGTCAGTTCTGTGGGCGCAAATGCCTTGTTGATGCCAGATTGGTTCAAGCTGATAGAAAGCCAACAGAAACTCAAACAACCACTCGTTTCAACCGAGGTATGCAAAAGAGCATCTCAACACGTCAAAACTTGAGGTGGCAGCAGAAGACCACACTGGGTGCCACTCCTGTCAGCTAAGAACAGGAAACTGAGGCTAAAAGTTGCCTGGTCTGAAGATTCTCGATTTCTGCTGTGACATTCGGATGGTAGGGTCAGAATTTGGCATCAGCAACATGAAAGCATGGATCCATCCTGCCTTGTATCAATGGTTCAGGCTGGTGGTGGTGTAATGAGTGGCAATGAGTTCACTGTACTCAAATGGTTGAACGAGAGATTCGCATCCTGGATGTGCAGCCGACAAATCTGCTGCAACTGTGTGATACTATCATGTCAATATGGACCAAACTCTCTGAGGAATGTTTCCAGTACCTTGTTGAATGATACAAAGGACTGAGGCAGTTCTGAAGGCAATAACGGATCCAACCCGGTACAAGCAAGGTGTACCTAATAAAGTGCATGTTTACTTCTCCATGGACCACAGCAAAAATGCCATTTTATGTTAGTGCAGGCTTTTAGGCCTAGTTCTATGCTACTACCATTAATTACATGGATGCAACGGATGCACAATACAAGTAGGTTTTTTCATAAAGATGAGTAAAAACAAGTTAAAGCAAAAGGTCTGATCTGCAGATCATACTATAAAACAGTGTGACACTTGTTCTGTCAGGCAGCTAGTTTCACTACTACTTGACCCACAATCTATAGGAAATTATATTAAAGCTATCCTTCAAATGCAATCAAAAGGAAGCACGTAGAATCTATTGCATGTTGTATTGAAAGGGAGAGTTGTTCAAGGCCTTGTCAAAAATACTTTGTTGTAATAAATCTTTCAGCCATTAGCTATGAAATATTGAGTCCTGTGACCCACCTATATGTTATAAAATAAACATTTAATGTTTTACACATTAAATGTTGTACAACATAAATATTATAATCTATTAGTGCCTATAATGCTGTACACTTGAAGCACATGCATAATGCATTACCAAATTATGCATAATGCAAACGCACATTGCGCGTGCAGGGCAAAAATGCTAATGGACATTCTAATGGGCTACAATCAGACCAACAACACGCTAGGCAACTTATTATGCAGATGGCCCACGTGAGGCTAAAAACAAGGCCCCTGGAGAGACTCCATGAGGAACTCAAAATGTCTCCCCTCTATTTCCTACCCTCAGGGTGATGACAAAAGAAGTTGCATTCAAAAGGCTTTACCAGCACCACTCCCCTACACGCCCCATCTAACAGAGGCATTGTTAACCACACTTGCCTTTGTGCCTTGTCTTATGGAAGGGAAATGAATTGTGCTTGGATCACAGGCAATGACTCATGTCAATCCATGCTTTAGAGAACAACAAAAAGCTGCCTGTGATATTAATATCTTTGCGTCATACAAACAAAAAGAAAGACATGGCATCATCTCAATGTGCACAAGATTTTAAATATAGTCACTGTAGCATAAACAGAATAATATTAGGCAGGAAAAAGAAAGTTGCTGCCTTCGAAAAGAATAAAATAAATGGAGAGACAGTTGGTGCTGGTGCCTTGTGATTCATCTAATCTTGCATGTAAAGTTGTGATCATCATCTAGTCGATGTGTTGTCTGTGCTTCTGTCCTTGAAAAATCATCCTTTCATCACTGAGGAATATGTTATTGATGTATGGCCTTCTCCTGCTGAAATGAAGTAGCCAGGCTCCATCAGAACCAGAGTGCTCTTTTCTCAGCTCTCCACAGTAGATTATCACTTTAAGTGGCAGAGGTTGCTGCCACAGCAGGTTGAGCTCGGTGGGAATCAGCGGAGAGCTGTTTTATAGCAAAAAGATTGCACAGGAAAAAAGGAAAACAGACATTCGTTTTGTTCGATGGAAGTGAAGTGTGCATTAAGCCACCATTTCTTTCTCTAAAGAGAGGCTCTTTATATCAGTCATGTACATTATGTCTGAGAGACAGCGAGACAAAGAGAGAGAGCGAGTGATAGAGAGACCTTTCAAATAAGACCCTAAAAAGACCACTCTTAGTCTAGTGTCTTGACTGATTCTATCTGTGGAATCTAGGTTTTACAGAATTTGACACAATGTTTCCTTATGCTGTCGCTACTATCTTACGAAGAAGCTGTTCCTGACTTGGTGGGGGTGGGGGTCCATCTAGCCTCCGGCCTGACCTCGAGAACATTTGAATATTCATTTTTACAGAGTGCCAATGTATTCACTGTGCAAGACGTGCCAAGGGGAAATGGGTAAATCACAATGGATAATTCATTTGTTGTGTTTGTGTGTGTGTGAGAGAGAGAGAGAGAGAGATTTCATGAAATATTTCCTATGTTTTCCCTTAGGTTGCATTCTGCACAGTAGCTAATTAGAACTAACTTGCAGCCCGGAAGCTCATCTCCACCAAGAAATGAGCCCAGAATGAGAACAGGTTCTACACTGAGTTTGATATAGTACATGATTCCTGTTTCGTTACAATGCAAAAGGTATTGTAAATGGACTTTGGGAATAGAACATTTCTCTGCACACAGAGGCATTGCCAAAATATCAGTGAGTGGGAGTTGGTTCATGGAAGTTAGTAGAGACAGTGAAGCACGAAAGCAAGCATGTGTGGTAGTGTATGCAAGAGTGTGTATGTGTTTGTGTGTGTGTGTTGGAGTGTATGTTTGGGTGTGCCGGTTCACTTACGAGTTCTGTTAAGTGAGTGCATGTGTGTGCATGTGTTTGTATAGGTTTTTCTGAGCTCAATTCACTGAGCCGTATCCTCCTCAACATCTGTTCCTGGCTGCTTGTTGAGCAAGGAGATGATGGCTCTGTAATCCTCCACATTCCTCTTGGGACTGAGATGTAAATATCTCCCCACCTCCATCAGCCCTCTCCGCTTCCATCCCATCAACACCGCGCTCGCTGTCTAATTGGCCAGGTGCCGTGGTCTGTCCCCCCCCCCCCCCCCCCCCGACTCTCACAGGGGATTCTCCTGCTTGTCGCCACCTCCCACATAGATAGACCAACCCCCTCTCCCTTTTTTAAGCTTTCTTTTTTTATGGACCTAATGGAAGCCCACGCCTGGTGTCGCAAAGCTATTAATTAGCCTCTTCACTGCTGCATATGTTCGTCTGTGTTTGAAACGCGTGCAAGGCCAAATAGTGGAATGCCTGAGAAAACACCAACTTGAGAACGAGAAGACATTCCTGATTGCCATTTAGCCACTGAAGTGTTTGTGCATATGTGTGTGGGTGTGTACATGTGAGCGTGTGGGTGTGTGTGTGTGTGTGTGAAGCAGAGAGAGAGAGAGAGAGAGAGGGAGAGAGGGGAAAGGGGTGTGTGAGAGAGAGGGAAAAAAAGTGTCCTGTCTTCCCTGTCTACTGTAATTGCTCTGGAGTAATTTCCTTGATTGCCGCTTCACAGACATTTAATGGCTATTCTGTAATTGCACGAGTGGGAAGTTGTCATCTTTGAAGACAATCAAGAGCATTCTTTCTGTCCTGCTTCACGGCCGTTGGAAGAAGAGGGGAAAAATAAGACAGACAGTACCTGTTTAATTTGGCCGGCTCTTTTGTTGAAAGTGAAGTGATGGCTGTTTTTGTTCTGGAGTAGGATTGACAGTAATAGCAGAAAGAATGGTGAGGGTGTATGTGTGAACCACCTCCTGACAAATCAGCTCAGTAGCTGACTTTGCGTGTGTATTTCTTGTTCCAGATGTTTAAATTCTGTAGGCTGTGTAAAATCTTTCTTGAGAGAGTGAGAATAAAAAAAGCTGCATATTGCATATAGGGTGGTGGTGGCACAGGTGGTAGAGCAGCCGTTCGGTGACTGCAAGGTTGCAGATTCGAGCCCAACTCTACCTGACCCCATCGATGTGTCCTTGAGCAAAACACTGAACCCCAAATTGCTCCTGGTGGCAGGCTGGAGCCTTGCATGGTAATCCCCTCCACTGGTGTGTGAATGGGTGAATGTCATTGCAGGCGGTGCATAGCAGCCTCTGGCTCTCCTGACCGTGCGCATCACTGTGGGATAGCTACAAACGTAATTTCGATTCCTCTGTATGTCCAGTAAATGTAGAGAAATTGACAATAAAGAGACTCTATATTCTCCCTATTGTCCAGACCTGCATTAATGTGCCCTCTTTGCCAACTCTTGCAAGCTTTTCACTACAGCACTAAGGTTTACTTCTCTTCAGATGGTTTAGGAGTTCAAATAATTATTCTTCAGATTCAATATTCAGTTCATTTTTGGGTCAGTGTCAGTGTCCAACTGCTGCCATGTGCAACCGTGTCAACAGAAAAGAGAACATCTTCAATCGTCACATCATTCCAAAGACTGAAGGCCAGCAATAATGAGGCAGTTACTGTGACTGTCACCAGTGATTAACGTGACAAATAGTCAATCTCCCCAATAAGGACTTCATTGACCTCTTGCCTTTGAATGTTATCTGCATTCCACTGGCCCCTTTTTACCTCTGCAAAAGCATACACACAAACACACATACACAAAGTGCTATTTTAATGCATGCAGATGCACACACATTGATAGACAAACAGAACCCCCAATTTAGCTACTAGAGGGTGTAGTCAATAGCCTACATTCCACATTAAAACCATGTGGCGCTCTTCCTTAAAGACATGCACATCTCAAAAGTGCAATATTGGAAAGGAAACGCACCATGCTAATTATCTGACATGCGTAGACAAGCATGCACAAAGATGACACTACACATGCTTGCTTTATTGACATCTACTGATATAGTAAAAACACTACTACTAATGAATAAAATCTACTAATAACTTTATATTATTATTATATTGGCATGCATAGTGCAGGGGTTATACATACATGATCATGTGTGTGTGTGTTGATGATTTGCTATTTATATATTCTCAGTGTGCCTGTGCATTTGTGGGATTTGATTGAGTACTAATAAGGGATAATTTAAATAGAATAGGTCAGAGTGTGTGAGTGGGTGCTTAATTCTTTTCATTATTACCTTAGACAGGCTCCTGCTTACTGATGTTACAGATCCTAAGTAAATTTTGGCTATATTTTTGTGTTGTGTCTGTCTTTCTGTACTTTTGTGTGTTTGTGTGTGTGCTTGTGTGTAATGGAAAGTGTGAAGTTGCTTTAACTTGCAAATTGGCTTTGAATAAATTAGCTCGACAGGTGTGTAACCGGGCAATCAAAGTGTCTTTGGGAGTTGGGGGCGTTCCCTTGGAAACAAGAGGAAGGTCAAGTGGTCTTGCGAAGCGATCGTCCATCTGGCACATTGCCATAGCTAAGAGATGGCAGAGGAGTTGGTGTAGGGCAGGAGTTGATCAGTCTCTCTCTCCTCTCTCTCTCTCTCCCTCTCCCTTCCTCTTTCCCTTTCAACCTGTACACAACTCAGCAGCAGCTCCCCTGCAGGGAACAAGGTAGATGATTTCCCCTAGAAATCAGTCATCTGCACAGCAATTACCATCAGAATCCGTTTACCTGCATGCAGATCACCCTGCTGCCTCTCGCTCTCTTGCTTTTCTCACACACTCTCTCTCTCTCTCTCTCTCTCTTTCCATTCACTCTCCTAGTTTATTTCCCTGTTCTTTCCCCCTTAATCCCCATTTACCACACCCTCCCACCCATTGCACTTCACCTCCCTCATTGGCCATGACAGCAGATTTATTGTTGCCTGTCTGTCTGTCCCTTCATTCATGTCAGCTTGTCTCTCTGCCTGTTTATGATTGAAGGGGAAGACTGGTAGATCCTGTTCTGGATTATGGGTATGAGACACCCTCAGCCCACTATACCACTGCAGACACAGAGGCCATCACCAAGCCTGAACCACATGAATATGTGGCCCAGGCTTTGGTTGTATTTCTCTGTACCCCATATTTCTCTCTCTCTCTCTCTCTCTCTCTCTCTCCTGTTCATGATTCTCATTGCACTGCCCTGCTTTCATGTACACTGTAAAAAATGATCTCACCAATAAGTTATGATAACTTGCATATTTCATTAACTCAGACATAAAATAATATTTTATGACATTTCAACTCAATTGTTTGAGTTTTCAGTCTTCCAATTTACAGCCGTAAGTTACTTCAATGAATCTCAAATACCTGGTGGTTGAATGAACTTGCAATTTTAAATTGAGTGGGGAACATCTGCAAATTGAGGGAGGACAGGTATTTGCGCATGTGTGAGTCGCGAGACAAATGCAAGCCTCGTCGTTGAAGTTTACGCGCCAGCCTCGCCAAAACTAAACTTCAAATTTCAGCTTCAGTTCAGACGAGACGAGTCGGGTTGGATTAAAGAAGGTCGAATTTGGTAAGTGTTTCTGTTTTCTTTTGAAGCCTACACTGTGTGTTGATGATGAAGCCAATATAATCTATCTATCTATCTATCTATCTATATAATGTGAATAACGTCAGCTGTCGTTACTGTTTGATATAAGGTTATGCACTGTGAAGTCCGGTAATTTCATTTTAGTGAGGCATATACTTTTCTTAGCATTTCTCAGCCTGGTTGCCTATACGTGCCGATTAGTGATGGAAATTGCTCTCCAAACAGTAGGTGCAGCTGGGTTTTGCTGTTATTCATACATGAGCATGATTAATCCATACAGATAAACTTTTATGGACAACGTACATTCTGCACAATTGGTCTTAGGTTCAGTGGTGGTTTGCTAGCTAGTTAGCAAGATCTTAGCCATTTAAGTTAACTACCCAATCATTTCGTTGGTCGTTCGGGCTGGGGTTTACTTGCTGGTGCCAGCTGAGTAATAAAAGCCGTTAGCTGTCTGTCAGGCATGGTGGCAATACGCACGAACTAGCAGCTCGTTTATTAATTAATTGTGTTAGCTAGTGCTATGTCTGTCCGTGTTGTGTGTGATAAGTTTGAAATGAAACAGAGCAATATTTTAATGTAGATTGTCTAACCAAGGAAAACTAATATAAAGACATTCCTATCGAAAATAACTATTCTGAAACCACTAGGACTGGTGAACAGAACATACGGTAATGAGTTTGCTATATTTTTTTTAAAAAGGACACGTCAACGGTTATTTATACTCTAAATAATGAGTTGAAACAGTTAAGAAATCCAATTTGTTAGACTTAACTAGAAATGTGCTTCTTACTTTGCAGTACTGCACACACCACATTGACTAAGCTGCGACCAAGTCTGGAAAGAAGCCTGCACTGAAAGCCAAAGATGTAAGTGGATGAGCTGAGAATTGTGAAATGAGGAGAAGTGAGGCAGAGAATAGTAGTGATGTTAAGGACGAGAGATGGGTAGAATAGTGGTGATGGAGGGGGGGGGTCAACAGTGTTGGGAGGGGTAGAATAAATAGGGTAGAGGTGGGAGGGTGCAACATGCACTTTCACAGATATTTGCACTTCCCATTATTGTATCTATAATGCACACACACACTCAGAGCAGAAATCCCAAAGAGACCTTTTTTTTTATCTGAGAACATGTCAAGGTTTATGATGACTGAGACTTAAGTACAGTAACTTTGCAGGGCATTTATGTCTTGACCTAAACATTCACACAATTATTTTTTGCTTTTCAAGGCCCATGGTGAGACTCTAGCTGAAGCCATGAAGGGTATGCAACTTGGCCTACTGATTAGGCTATGAAGGTGACATCCAAGACGCCTTTCCATGTGAGGTGTTCAATGTAGCAGTTGTGGTTGAGGAGACTGTTGTCCTTCACAACTTTGAGGATGTCATCCAGCTTCGCCATGCTTTTGGGGATCATCTACTGCGTAAACCTTGAGTATCCACGAGCCATGAAGTATTCCTTTGAGTTTCTTCAAAGGGTGGTGATGAGGTATGAACTGTAAACCATGCTCCACTTGGAATTGGGACAGAATGCTTTTTTATTTTGTTTCTTTTGACATACCTAAGTTGAACGG
>JAGFZM010000104.1:696306-713454 GCA_017657215.1 Limnothrissa miodon | reverse complement strand
ACTTTGATCATATTTCTCCCTATAAGGAAGGCTATGTTTTCACCTGTTAAGGACTTTGATCATATTTCTCCCTATAAGGAAGGCTATGCAATAGTTTCAAAGGCTAGACCAGGGGCCAGCAACCTTTTTGACATGGATGCCAATTAGACATTTTCTTGTAAGTGTGCCAAGTAAGCTACGTAATACACCACAGATTTTGACCAGATATGGATATTTATTGTCTTAAGGAAATGTTAATAAAAACAACATTGCATTATTTCATGCCATTGATTGACCTTACTACTGACCTACTGCATTGGACAACTGGAACTGACAAATAGTAAAGCTGAATGGAAATAAACCCTGACCCTGCTTCCCACTAAGCTCCGAGATGTGGGGGTGATCACTTTGAGTTGAACGCATGCTTCCGAATGGCCTGTCGTCAGGCGACTTCAGATGGGGTAGAACATGTTCTGATACGTTGATCCGAATACTGACAATAATTCCAGTGCGATGTGGCGAGGGCAAATAACTGTTTGCTGCTCTCTTTCGGCCATTTCGCCAATTTGTCGTTAAACAATTCATATAGAGATGTTTTTTATTTTTGCTTTGAGCGTGTCTTTATTTGGGAGGCCCTCAAAAAGGGTACTGACGCAGGAGAGAAAGGCGTCCTTGATGCATTCCCCATCTGTTGAACGGCTTTCCATATTCAGCTAAGCAGTGAGAAATGACATAGCTAGAGATAGCTAGCCCCACACACAAGACTTTGAAAACACAACGACAGCACGGAACTTTTGAGACACAAACCATATCCGGTCCATGAGGGCTGGAAAGCCCGAACTGCTGGTTTCTTTGCCATCTTAGCACAACTGCTGTATTAAGTAGGCTAGGCCCAAAGTTTACATCTCGTGACTGTGTGACTGCGTGTGAGTGGGGCTACTATCGAATGGTCAAACTACTAATCAATAGCCAATGGCAGTTCTACATCCATACAGAAGATGTCTGAACATTTTTAATGTGTTTATAATAGGGTTGCGATCATTGTCCACGTGCCACCAGAAATCCCTTTGAGTGCCAAGGGTTGCTGACCCCTGGGCTAAACTGTGTTACTAATCAATCAATCAATCAATCAATCAATCAATCATCGCTCAGCAGCATGGCAACATCATTCAAAGAAGAGTTTTAGTAGATTAAACGCAGAAGCAATTTGCTAAATCTGCTTCCTGGAGGAAGCTTCAATAAATGCCTGAATTCTGAATAATGCTATAGCACTACAATAAGAAGTCATTACTACTTTTGGTGATAATCAAGAAGATTAAATATGACGAAATAAAAGCAGGATTCATTTATGCTCAATATGCTAGTAAACAAGTACAAACAAACTTAAGTTGGATTAATTAGTCTCACAGAGAGTGTCACAGCAAGAGTCATATAATGACTGCTGAAAGAAAACTGAAGTTTAGTGTAACTTCAAATGCTGCATGGTAATGAGAGTGAGGTTCACTGCTTGATTTCAAGGAAATTCTTAAATCACACATAGCTTGCTCAGCGAAATGAGAGCAATCAAACATTACACACATACTTGGAAGTGACGTGAAAAAAACAAAAGCATCACTCATTGTCCTCACTTTTTTTCCATCTTTTTCAATAATTTCAGATGATTATCAACTGACAGCCTCATAAATAGCATGACTAAAATATCTCCTAATTTCAGGCTACTAATCATCACCACTGAGTCTCCCTAATTCATTGTTTGTTACAAAGTAGAATGCAGAAGATGAGGACAGGTTGCCCCAAAGGTACACACGGCACAAACTGTGAACCTGCGGATCTCACACTCACTATCCGCTTTGGCCACAATTCAGTTGATGGTCATGGTTTGTACTTGGTTTGTTATACAAGTAGTAGTGTTTCATGCGAGCTTAGTCTGGCCATTCTACATTACTAAATGTCTTCTGGGAGGCGCGCTTAACCTGCGTCCATCAGATGCCTCAGTCTGTCTTCCTAGTCAGTCCCCCTTTCAGTGGCTGGTGGGCGTGCCCAACTTGCTCTAGCAACATTGTCAGGCAGAGTAGTGAGGGAGAGAGAGAGAAAGATAAGAGAATGGCAGCAAGTTCTGAATCTCCTGCCGTCCGCCCCAGTCTTGTATAAAAAAAAGAGTCTGAAGTCTAAGGGAGTGCAGACGAAGGGAGCACCATGGGGTGTCTCACACTTCGTACACACGTAGCCGGGTATTTTTAAAATAAAGATAAACTACTAATTTAAATATGTAAGTCAGTCATTAATGTGTTCACTATGCAAACATTGATATTGCTCTATAGAATTAATTTATTAAGGTAATTTGCTGAAACAGGGAAGGGGCAAGCTGTTGAAAATTAAGCCATAGTGAGACCTAGATGGACCATTACTTATCTCTTTTCCAGACTGCACCCGATACAGAATTGATACCACAGTAAAAATCTATAATTGTTGTATTTCTAACAAGTATCGTATCGAAGTCAAAATGTTGGTATCGTGACAACACTACTGAGTAGGGGGGGGGGGAATCAAGCCCATGAACAAGTCATTCTCAGCAGTTTTACAGCAATCTCATTATTTCCCAAAACATGTTCGCCATGTTCATCACCATCTGTCAAATGCGGTTGCCTTTGAAGATGCTAGCTTGCAACAAGTGTAGTGGGTAACACACTACCATACTGTAACAATCACCTAGAGATTTAACCATTACTACCACATTTTACGAGGCTCTGAGTTTGATTAAGTTTCTTTAAATTTGTCAGAGATGTACACAGTACAGGACAAACAATGATTTTTGTGTTCTGCATTACAAAAGATGCAAGCTGACCAGCACTCTTCACATACTTTCTTAGCTACAGTCATAGTGTTAAATTAAGGCAACTGAAATTCTTTTCCGTTTCCAGAAAGCTTAATCAGTTCTGACTGGAGAAGGGAATAAACAGGAGATACTGTATACTGTATGTCTCCAGGCCTGTGGGTGTGAACTGTAGACCACACCCCACGCCACTACAGTGGTTGACAGGAATGTCCATGTATGGTGGAATGTCCATGCATCATGCCAGCGACTTCATTGAGCAAGGCATCTCTTTGATAGAAATTGACAACAACCAGGGGTGTGATTGGCAAAAGAAAAAAAAAAAAAAAAAAAAGGAAATTATACGGTGCACCTTCCAATGACACGGCGGTGACGGCGACAGCGCCCTCCACACCGCCCAAAACACACACAAACAGTGATATTAATTCAATGCATTTAATTAACAAAACATGCAAACCTTACAAAACAGACCTAAAAAATAAAGGTACACTAGATAGATTTAATAAAGTGCAAACAGTGCAAACAGGGAAATTGTTGATTATTAGTTGCTGTTGATATTGTTGATTCGCCCAGGCCTACTGCCTTTTTTTCTTGGCGGAAAGACGTTTCAGTGCCTGCAGTCTCTTCTTTTGAAAGCAGCTCTCCTTTCTGGCCCTGAGAGCTGCTGCCACCAGTGGATCCTTGCCTGCCTTCTTTGCATTTGGTTTGGGAGCCTTCCGTAGTTCAGCCTTCCTGAGGTATACCCTGCCCTATACCTCCGGCTTGAGAGCTTGATGTTTCTCACCAACAATGGATTTATAGAGCTGTCCTTGGATGGCCTGGACAAGAGGTCAATTGATGAGACCTCCTTGGCCCTCAGCCAGTATTTGATGACTTCATGTGTCTCCACGCTCAGGCTGGAAGTTTTAGCCTGCATTATGTTGGCCATGCATGCTAATGGTTGACTCCGCTTGAGGGCCATGAAAGGAGCATAATGCAGTGAGGGCATCTTGGTAAGGCTCGGGTACTTGGTAAGGCTCGGGTACTTGGCTCGGGTACTTCAGTGTTTTTCCCACATATCCACTCTTGTGTCCTCAGTCGCTGGTGGCCACATCAGGTCCCTTGCATATCTAAGATGAGAAACAACATGGTACATTTTCATTCTGCATACAGAAAGTAAACATTTTCAAGCTACATATATAGAACATTCTTCTGTATTTGTTGCATAGGTAGCATCACAAACTTATTTTTCAACACCCCATGTTATTTTCTCATAGAAATAGATATCATGGTAGAGCCAGCGAGCAGTATGTGCACGCATCCGGTACTCTGTTTACTAGAAGCACTGTGGTCACCGCTAGTCGACGCTGCTACTGCAGCATAGGCCTATTAGATGGCGATGAGACTTTATTATTTCTATTAGATGGCCGTACCGACTACATGCATGCGCACTATTAGATGGCCATACCGACTGCATGCATGCGCACATTCAAGTTGTGAGGTGATTAGGCAGCTAAAAATAAAGTCTCATCCAATTAAGACATTTAAGCAATTTAACACGTAGGCTTATGCCAAAAAATGCCTCTGTAGGCTACACCTAGCCTACTAATTCATAATTCACTATTCAACATGGCACACTCACTGGCCGATAATGGGGCTACATGCATCGGCACTGGTATTATAGACTATAATGATTGTACATAACTTCAACAACGGTCATTTCCATGAAAAAAAAAAAGTCTCGTTTATGATAAAGTAGACATAGAGCTTCAAACTGGCTAAGTCTTGTGTAGCGTAGACCTAGGCCTACTTCTAAAACATTTGAAGCCCAGATTTCCACTTCATTTAGTTTAACTAGACCTGCATATAAAAAAGGGAAAGACAATATGGTTTTGCCTACCTGAATCATCCGTGTTCCATGTGTTTCTTCCAAAATCATCATCCCGCTTCTGCTCACGTAGATGGTTGGACACAGTTTAATCATTTATTTTTCTGTCTTGCTTTTGCTACTCTGCGTGTAAATCTTATTGCTGCATGAAAATATATGATCTTATCCAAACCCAAATTTTACTTAAATGAATTTCTCCATTGTTTTGTCAGGTCAGGCTATGCAATGATTGCTCATGCAATGATTTTTCCCGTATTGCTGGAGAGGTCGTAGGGATGTGTCCATGTCGGGGCAGTTATGAATGCGTAATTTACCATTTTAAATACAGTTGATTTCTCCATTGTCTTGTCAGGTGAGGCTATTCTATTAAATACAATGTATTTTAAGTTATTTAAGTTTTTATTTTAATTTGCTTATATTTTTAATAACCAACAGGTTTTTTTCCATTTCAGTTCCTCTTTCAACGTAGGATTTGTGCCCATACCTCAAGAAGACTGCCTTCTGTGGTTTTTCCATGAACAATAGGGAAAGGCTTACGTCCATCTGTCAACAGACAAAAGACTTCTCTTACAAAACCCTGATTAAAAGTCTTACAATAAATTCAGAGAGCAAAGTGAAAGTCTACTAAGTAGACTATATGTGTCTTACCCAGTTCATATAACTGTCCTCCAACATTTACAAATGCTATGAAATGCAAATCCACCTTTTCATCTAAACTTGGCGCCTGAAAGACAAATACAATTTTGAGATTACATCGAAGCAAGGTAAGCCCATTAAGTTTTATGTAACCTGGTATTTTGTGTCATGACAAACAAAAATCCCTAGGGAGCTGAATCCCTAGGGACAAAATCTAGTAATTGCTACAGTATAAGACTACAGTGGCTAAGAAAAACAAGAAATCTTTGAGAAGAAAAAGACCTTACCTCGGATTGCCCTTCTTGAGCACTTGATTCATGTGTTACACGTATACTCTGAAAATATCATAAAGAAAAGGCTGAACCACTGCACAATTCATTCAATAAGGTATGACACATGCCATGAAACCTCTAATAATAGCCAAAGCCTTTTAGTTTAAATCACTAAAATGTCCCTATTTGTATCAAGAGACTTCAATTACCGTATTTTCCGCACTATATGACGCACCTAAAAGCTTTCAATTTTCTCAAAAGTCGACAGTGCGCCTTATATATGGATCAGTATTGTGCGCACGGTGCATATAACCTGACCTCGTCTTACATGTGGTTGAATGTTCAAATCACCAAATGATCAGATCATAGAAAGAAAGAAATCGCACAGAGAGCGTGACTTGCGAGCGAACAAGTGGACTAAAAATGGGAAAGCTTCCATCCGAAGACAAACCCATTCTTAAAACTTGGAATGAACTGCCCCTTACGTATCGAACACTGCAAAGCGTTGAGGCCCACTCATACTCGACGTAAAAGATGGATACAGATACGTGTGGAGTGTTTCACGCGTCCTATCCGTTGATTTCGACCGTACTTTTATACGAAATACGAAAATAACAGAATATTCACGAAAAAAATTATCGCCCGAGGTGTTTAACTTGACAGAAGTTAGAGCGGACTTCAAAGTAGGCTATTAAAAGTGACACTCATCATCCATCTACTGTATTGGCAAACCTGAACTCTGAAACTCACCATCAAAATGCTGACAATGATTTAGAGGCCTCACATTCAATTGACGTTTTGTTTAATTTTATTTTTTGTCTTTTGTGGAGCAAATGCAAATCAAACTGTCGCCATGTTTTATCATTGGAAATTTATTTGGGCTCAGCACTGCCATCTAGAGGAACTATTGTGTTATTGCGCACCCAACCATAAAAAGGACGGAGGTATGAAGGCATCAACAGATAGAACGTCCGGAGAAAAATACGGACGCAATTTGCACACGTAGAGTATGAATGGGCCTTTAGTATGGCTGTGTTAACCATGTTCGGAAACTACAATTGACTTGCCTTATGGGATGCGTTCGTTCCAATCTATGGAGGGTGCGATTTTCAAAACTCCTTGGTGCTTCTTTAATTCTGTTAACGTCATTTCCTTCACGTTTTATTGTTACACAATCCAGCTAGCCTATTACATAGAAGGAGGTTCACATACTTATGTAGCTTAAACAATAAATTTCCTGTTTCCTGCATTTCCTGTTTACATTGTATTCAGCCGTTGATTGGCTTTAATCTGTGCAAACGTCATTAAATGTGACAACAGTTTGGTTAAGGCCAGGTTTATGCACTACTAATAAAGTTGTCTCATAAGTTATGGTGGTGCAACTGAAATTAAGAACGGCGCTAGTTTGAAACTAGCTTCGGTGAACGTAAGGTGGACTTTACACGACGTTACTTGTGCAACCGGCTGCAGAAGACTAATCAGAGTTTCCGAGGCAACAAAATGACATGGCTTATTTGACTGTTTTGTTGACATCCCTTTAGCGCAGCTCCATCTAGTGGATTCATAACACAACCCCAGCCACTACTGTAGCTTCTATTCTATGCGCCTTATATAAGCGGTGCGCCTTATATATGAAAAAAAGTTTTAAAATAGGCAAATCATTGAAGGTGCTTTAAAATTCTGTGCGTCTTAAAGTGCGGAAAATATGGTATGTTTATGACCTTTGAACTTGGACACTCCAAATGGTACAGCTATAATTCATCTCACTCCTTGACTTGCCATCATGCCACTACACTGTTCAGCCAGAACTTCCTATGGCTTGACTACCATATAATAACGATCACCTAACACTCAATTGCTCACCTAACACTCAATTGCTGTTTATCATAGTGACTGCTCACTGTATTTTTTATTTGTGTGACCCCATTAAATTAAAATAGGTTTTCCAAGTTAGCTCCTTGGATCTACTTGGATAATTTTCTTGATCAAATAAGAAAATTGTCATTAAAAAGACCAATTCTCCTTGAAGGTAAAATTTAAATAACTTGAATTGACTGACTACAACTACAAAGCAGCATAGTAAAACTGACAGGCAATTTGGTGGGTTTTATGGAGTAGTTTCAATTGTTTTATTCAGTACCTCATCTCTCTCAAGAAAAACAGCCTTCTCATCTGGACTCAACTCGTTTGACTTCAGTAGGAACTTCTTTAAGGGTGAGTCAGATTCTAAAAAGATTTAGAAACAAAAAAAATTGTGAGCATGGCTGGGCAGTTTCCAATTTTAGGCTGTACTTCTGAATAGGCAGAAGTGTTTTGTGTTTAGCTTAGTTACTTTCAATGAGTGATAAAAAGCACTTGAGCAGACACATTCAAAACTATTTTTAAAACACTTAGAAGGTACGACATTAAATCACGCTTTACAGCATCAGGGTCTCTATACACTAATTAAAACAATTACTGGTGTACAGAGTGTTAAGGTACAGTTTAATAGTTATTAATAAAAAGAGTTTAATAAGTCATTAAGTTATTATTAGGTTTAGAGTATTGAGACAGCACATTCACAAGTTTTGCTATTTATTTTTGCCATCATCTTGCATGGAAAGTAAATAAAAGGGAATTCTGTGAATATTTAATTTAAGCAGAATGAGCCTAGGCTGTTTAACTGTTGGCAATAATGTGGATTCAAACTCATTCCAACATTCAGATACTTGGATCTTTGTCTGTGACAAGAGGCATGCACTAAAGATGGGTGAACGACTTTTATTACCACCAAGATGGCATGTATCCAATTGTGTAATGAAAATCATTGTATGGGTTCACAACAACCTATATTGCCCATTGCCTATAAACACTCTGACACTCTAACAATGAAAGGTGGTGAGAAATTGACCAGGCAAAGAATACTTTTTTACAAGGATACAGAAAAAGTTCTGTTGCACGCATATAGTTACATGAAGGGCTTGGGGTGGGATGGCAGATGGGCAAGGCAAAGAAGGTTTTTGAGTTGTGTGCATGTGTGCCATTGCTAGCTAACATTATCTCTGCCAAGATTATATTCTCGCCAGTTTGTTAAGTTACGTCAAGTCTCTTATTGTCAATTTCTCTACACATACAGCACATACAGAGGAATCACAATTACGTTTCTAGCAATCCCACACGTAATGCTTGTGGTCGGGAGAACCGGGGAGCGGGGGGTTAACACACACACACACACACACACACACAATGATGCTTGTCTTTGCCTTGAAGATTTCATTCCTTCAGCTTAGCAAACACATCACTGAGATAAGCCAGTTTCATCATTAAATTTGCCCACTGCCTCATACATGCACTGATTGTGCCCAGGGCCCAGAATTTGATGCTACGCCCCTGAACATGTCTGTGCAACCGCAGCTAGGAGACAGCATAAGACCTCTCTAATCAGAGACGTAACCTATATTGGGATGTTTGGAACAATGGAAGCATGTTGAAACAAATACCTCATTGAAACAACAGACTGCAAGAAGAAGAACTTGAGTCACAAGTTCATTGCAAAGTGAATTAAAAATATTTAAATTCAGGCTTTTGTTTATTATGCCTGCTTGCCCCCTAGCCCATTGATTTTCAACCTTTGTTTTTTAAGCCGAGGCACACTTTTTAATTGAAAAAATCATGACGCACACCAGCAGATTGTTAAAAGATGAAACTCTGCAATCTATATTGACAAAGTATAAAGTCATTCTCACCAACTGTCTCAAGTGTATTGAATAGGAATCAAAGAAACACAAAGTAGTATTTTATAACCACATGTTAACAAAGTAGTATTTTATACCAAAGACAGCACAGACACTTGACAACGGTACATTTGTTTTGGAATATTTTTATATTGTTATAAACACATTTTTACTGTGTGTTTAACCTCATTTTTTCGTAGGCTATTAAAAGGTACAAGTTGGTTTTTAATACTTTGAGTGTCGCAATGAATTGGTTGACACCGAAATTTTCATGATTGCTCCTGTTGCGGCTATTTGGGAAATGTAGAATCCCCTCTGCCTGCTTCAAAATGACTAGCAATGGGCACAGTCAGTCGGTCATTAAAACAGCCCGAAATATTTGTTTTAAAAATATGTGCGACTCAGTGAGTGGTTATTTTACTCTTGCAAATCTGGCCACCTGCCTCGACAATATTAGTAACTGGATGACCTATAACTCTCAAACTCAACCATGACAAGACTGAAGCCACCATTATTGCCACTCCAACAATTCATAGATATCATGTGACGTCACTGTGTAACGCTACCGCCATTTTGAGGACCGCCTGAGGACTCTTTACTAGCGTAAACAACATTGCCATCTATCTGCTAAGCAAAGAAATCGGACACAAATTTTTCAATATTCCCCAATACCCAGGAAGAAATGGGTTTCTGTCAAATAGGACAAATGGACAGAGCATTCCAGACTGTGCAGTGAGCACTTTATATCTGGCAAGTTGACATAATTGACGTTAGCTTAGGTAGCCAATATGTTAACAGAGAACAATCCCAACTAAAGTTAGTGTCACACAGTTCAGTGTTCTCATTGTATGTAATAATGACATAAATAAAACTAACACAGAGATTAACAGACTGTTCTGTTCTGTGATCGGTAGAATACTGGACGCATTAAGCATTATTATGGAGAGGAGGTTTATGCTAAAAAGGGAATACATTTTACATTTAGCGCGAGGTCAAGTCAGACAGAAGCGTGCAAAGAAATGTAGTATGTGAGCCCATTTCACCCAAAAGAATGACACAGATGTACTCAAATTATGTATTGGTATCGTGTTGCAGTCTTCTAAATGTATTTTAGGGTAAAAAAATTTATATATCTGATCGGTTATTCGGTTTCAACCGGCTAATGAGGCTCAGTGGTCAAGCAGGAATATTTTTAGTTTTTGCTATAGGCTACTACTGCATGCATTGCAATAACATGTATAAAACATCACATCACTAGATTTTTACTGGAGGTTTCTTTGGTGAAAATTTAACTATATCCAATTCTACCACTTTGTGCCAGAAGAGCAAAATTCCTATTTCATCCATTCCAGATACACAATATTACCATTTCTCTCAAACATTGTTCACAAATCAGTCTAAATGTGTGATAGTGAGCACTTCTGCTTTGCTGAGATAATCCATCCCACCTCACACGTGTGCCACATCAAGATGCTGATCTGACATCATGAGTAGTGCACAAGTGTACCTTATACTGCCCACAATAAAAGGCCACCCTTGAATGTGCAGTTTTGTCTCACAGCAAAATGCCACAGATGCCACAAGCATGAGGGAGCGTGCAATTGGCATGCTGACAGCAGGAATGTCAAACAGATCTGTTGCTCGTGCACTGAATGTTCATTTCTCAACCATAAGCCGTCTCCAAAGGCGTTTCAGAGAATATGGCAGTACATCCAACCGGCTTCACAACCACAGACCACGTGTAACCACACCAGCCCAGGACCTCCACATCCAGCAGGTTCACCTCCAAGATCGTCTGAGACCAGCCACTCAGACAGCTGCTGAAACAATTGGTTTGCATAACCAAACAATTTGCAAAAACACTCATAAACCGTCTCAGGGAAGCTCAACTGCATACTCGTAGTCCTCATCGGGGTCTTGACCTGACTCCAGCTCGTCACCGCAACAGATTTGAGTGGGCAAATGCTCACATTCGATGGCGTCTGGCACGTTGGAGAGGTGTTCTCTTCACGGATGAATCTCGGTTTACATTGTTCAGGGCAGATGGTAGACAGCGTGTATGGCGTCGTGTGGGTGAGCGCTTTGCTGATGTCAATGTTGTGGATTGAGTGGCCCATGGTGGTGGTGGGGTTATGGTATGGGCGTTTTATTGATGGCATTTTGAATGCACAGAGATACCGTGATGAGATCCTGAGGCCCATTGTTGTGCCATATATCCATGAACATCACCTCATGGGCAGCATACTCACCGGACATGTCACCTGTTTGGGATGTGCTTGACAGCGTGTACCAGATCCCACTAATATCCAACAACTTTGCACAGCCATTGAAGAGGAGTGGACCAACATTCCACAGGCCACAATTGACAATCTGATAAACTCTGTGCGAAGAAGATGTGTTGCACTGCAAGAGGCAAATGGTGGTCACACCAGATACTGACCGGTTCTGAGTCGCCAGACCCCCAATGAAGCAAAAAACTGCACATTCCAGGGTGGCCTTTTACAGCCTCAAAAACATCTCAAAAACATATCCAAACTCCGCCCCTCACTCAACTTTCATAACCTCCAGACTTGTTTACTGCCATTCTCTGTCTCCCTACAAAAATCACTCAACAGATTAGATTAGATATACTTTATTGATCCCCAAGGGGAAATTCAAGACAATATATCCAAAATTCTGCAGCAATACTTCTTACCCACACTAGACTGGCAAGACATCACACCCATCCTCCATCAGCTACACTGGCTACCTGTGCAAACACGCACCCAATTTCAAAATTTTTGAATATAATATGAAAAAATTGTACTTTTAACCGCTACCTCTCACTTCCGCAAGGTAGAGCGTTACGTCATGTGAGGAACTCACCGCAAGACCTGCGTTAGTGTTAATTAGTTTAGCTCCAAAATATGTTTACCTCACGGCACAGCCCACACAAACGCCTGTCAAACATAACGTGAGGGCGATATCAGTACATTTCTTTTCTTTCTGATGATGGGCATTGCCAATTAAATCACAAGGAATATAGGCTACCACATAAGGAAACATTTACTTGACATTTGATGCATCTTGACATGATGGCTTGCCTGAAACGTTACAATGTGCATCACTACAGCTCTGATTGGCCAGATTGAGAATATTTAGGCTCTCTCATATTAGGACTCCAGCTAGCTACTCACCAGGACAGCTGACCAACACTCCATTCATTCTCCTCACACCAAGCTTCAATAACTCTTTCAGGGCCATGATTCCTGACAATTTCCTCTCTCACGCTTAACGGGCTCAACACTGTAGGGCAATGGTCCATAAAAGATTTGTTGGGTTTCCACCCAGTCGTTCTCGTTCTCCATTGCATTGTGTTAGCGCGAGAGTGGCCTTACTTATGTTCTTTATGGGCGCTTATGGAAGACTTCGAACTGGACACCAACTCATGCGAGCAGTCTGCCAACTTGTGCAACTCTGTGGAGGTGAGTTTGCAGGGTTCCCACACCTTGGTTAACATCAAATTCAAGGACTTTTCAAGGACTTTCTAGGACTGATTTTGTTAAATTCAAGGACCACACATGGCGGCATTACCTACTGCTACTGCTGAATTAGCCTGGCTTCCACGACTATAAGCTTACAGAAGCTTAGTCTGGCCAAACTACCGTACTACCCGCCTTCTGAGAGGCGGGCTCAACTTGCATCTATCAGATGCCTCGGGGCGGGCGCGGGGCTGCCGCTGAATATGTGTTCAGTTAACAATTATAATAATATTTATAGCTTACATTCATATCCACAATACATGCTTTGTCATGCATTTAGTTCTGGTGGCAGGCTGGAGCCTTGCATGGTAATCCCCTCCACTGGTGTTTGACTGTGTGTGAATGGGTAGGCGGCGCGTGGAGACGTAGCGGCCTCTGGCTGTCCTGAGTGCGCATCACTGTGGGATAGCTAGAAACGTAATTTCGATTCCTCTGTATGTCCAGTATATGTAGAGAAATTGGCAATAAAGTGACTAACTTAACTATATAATTTCACAGAAATATTTGCATGGTGGGGTCTGTGATCTGCCCCTCCCCAGAAAATGTTGAGGAAAGTAGACAAAATTTTTTTGATATACTGGCAGTAAATAAGCTTGTCTAGAAGGTAGTGAAGAAATTAGTCCATCCATGAATTGACAAACAGATCTTGTGGGAGTGGCGTCGGGTTTATCTCAGCCAAGTATCATACACATTGGTGTGAGCCCATTACTTCACACATTGCTCAGCTCAGGTTACTGAACACAAGCTATATTATTTTGTTCTTTTAGGTTATGCTTTGATATATATTTGAAACTGGGGGATTACCATTATTGAAAAAAGTAGATTGCTCCTACATTCTTATAGATTTATCTGAAGAAGACCAAGGTCTTCAGTATTGGGCGTGCATTATTTAATATCACTTGTCTTTGCACTCAGTTTAGTCAAACTTTTATTTTGATCTCTTAATGGACATTACGCTGTGGTAGAAAGAAGGCTACACCACACAAAAGGTGGTGGCAAAATAATGACATATCTAAAATGGCTGAAAAACTGCCAGTAGTTCCATGCCTTCTGATTGAAATCAGGACTTGATTGGTGATGCAGTGTAACAACTGCTCAGTAATGATGTGTTGACTGAAATGTACTGTGATGCCCTGGACAATAAAATCATCATCATCATCATCATAATATTGTCAAATCAACAATTTCTAAAAGGGTGAGAGCCAGAATAGCCTTTCCTTCCTGACGTATCTGTGAATTGTGTTTCATAAATACAAGATGTAAAATCTTCTGTCAGTACTGGTGAATGAAGGCTTTGCCATTTAATAAATAGGCGTACCACATCACATTAGACTATTTTTAAAGTGAAATATCTACATGCACATGTCTTAAATTCGGTGGCATTAGTGTGACAATATAAAAAACATGTGATGCGATGTGATGAAGTGTGAGAAAGTTAATTTTTTTTTCCCCCTTTTGCATATTTTTTCCACCTTTTCAAAAACAAAAAACAGTGCTTTAAACATTGGAGTGGGATTTTATCAATGCTACTGTTAATTCTGCTTACTGGTCAATTCTGTACCATAGGACTGTTATAAATAGCCTCATCTAGAACAGAAGGGTTTTGAAGTTACTTCAAAAAGTACTGATCATTTTAGCAGATAAGCTTGTTTAAGCTCACCATGGGATGACTTTTTCCAGTCCATAATCTTCGCTAGTCTGTCTATACTGTGTAAATGAAACATGGTTATATCTACTCATATTATCATTAGAATTCAGAAATCACAAAATAAAGATTCCCCCAGCTGGCTATCCTGCGCAACGCTGGCTGCCCTACAAGACTGATAACAGTGCCCATGTCTTAGTCAAGCAAAATTTCCGGTTAACTAGTTAGCTCATGCAGACATCTGTGTATCAGTCACACATGGGAATGGGTGAGGTTACAAGTTTTACTGTAACTGGTTTCAGGTGCTACATGGAATAAATAAATAAACTCTTTTAAAGAGATAGTTCGGTTTTTAACACATTAAGCCCCTTTCACAGGTTGTCTAAAATGCAATAAAGTGGTTGACATCGAAATTTTGACAATTGCTTCTGTCTCGGCTATTTGGGAAATGTAGAATCGCCTCTGGCTGCCTTCAAAATGGCTAGCAATGGGCATGTGTTGTTTCCATCCTTAAAACACTGGTTTTAAAAAAGTGCTACTCACCAAGTGGTTAGTGGTGCTCAATGATGTTCCAAAACATGTATCGTTGCGAAATAAAGCTTCCGTTATGTTTTATTTGGCACTTTGTTTATATGTAGGAGCAAATAGATCCCTATGGGACTTACAAAATGGCAAATAAAACATGACAGAAACTGTATTTTGCTACGATACTTGGGTTGGAACATCAGCAAACGCAACTAATCATTCCATGAGTAGCACTTTTTTAAAACCAGTGTTTTAAGGATAGAAACAACACATGCCCATTGCTAGCCATTTTAAAGGCAGGCAGAGGCGATTCTATATTTCCCAAATAGCCGAGACAGGAGCAATCATCAAGATTTTGGTGTCAACCACTTTATTTCATTTTAGACAACCTGTGAAAGGGGCTCAATGTGTTAAAAACCGAACTATCCCTTTAACTGATATTCAGAATTCAGTTCTCATCGGTAGATAGCAGGGGGGTCACACATTCATGTAGCTACAGAAAATCACCTGAAAAAGAAAATGATTTAGTTTTACATACCAAATTCCAGACGCTCTTGGTTGTTGGCCACTGCATGAATCAACCCAATAGTCCCACATGCATTGCCAATGGTTTGTCTCATGAAATACACATCTGAGGACACTTGCTGACCTTCTGACATTATTTTCTTTTCTTCATCCAGTCTGTAGGATTCATACTGTAAATAGAAAAGCATGCTATTTTACAATATAAGACATAGATGATCTACTACTACATTGTGGCATGTAATATAAAGCCAACAGATCAGCCTACTTCTAAAAAGGTTGAGTACTACTAGGGATGTAACAATGCATTGTGACACGATTACAATCCATACAAATTAATGAGAATTTACTCAGATTAAAAGGAAAAATGAATCGCAAGTTTTTTCAAGTTCCGCGACACTTATATCGTGTTTTTATGTTCAATAAGACATATTATGGCCTCAAAACACCTTAAACATCGTCCCTAAGAATAGATTAAAAAACTAAATTCAATTCCTTGTATTTCGGTCATAAATATTTCAGGTGTTCCGTTATTTTGAGTGACCGAACAGAACTATAGAACAGGAGAGAGACAACAGCCATCATCAGCAATGCTCATCAACTTACAGTACTAGGCCTAAACCCAACTTGTGTGTTGAGTTCTATGGTTGCGTTCGAGGGCAGGGAATGCTTAGCCGTACTGGTTTGAGGGTTAGCAACGGCTAATGTCAATAATTAGCCTGCTTTCTGCCCCCTGAATACACTATGTAAAAACCCAGGGGCTGTAATACTCAAACCTGAGAGGGGTATTCAAACAAACACTAGCAACGGCCAATCTGCAAAAAGATGGGGTGGGAGTTAATGCGCGTCCTTTACCATCTTGTTGTCGATTGGTTGACCATGGTTTGTTGGGTTAGCGAGATAGATACCTAAAATTTCAGACAAAAATTAAATCGTGCTAAATTCTGCAGCATCTCATAAAGCACCTTTTAGTACACAGGAGGAAGATGATGATACAAGGATTTATAACTGACTTCTCTGGTATAGTAGGCATATTTTTTATTTGTCTTATTTAGGTTATTTTGATACAGTAGGCCTATTGGCACATTTTGGAAAAGATGCTGGTTATTTTGTTAAGCAGCCATGTTACTGTACCTTTGCTGCCGTGTTACAGCAATCACTTTTAAAAACAA
This sequence comes from Limnothrissa miodon, assembly GCA_017657215.1. Taxonomy (NCBI): domain Eukaryota; kingdom Metazoa; phylum Chordata; class Actinopteri; order Clupeiformes; family Clupeidae; genus Limnothrissa; species Limnothrissa miodon. The sequence continues at coordinate 696,769 of JAGFZM010000104.1, read as the reverse complement.
ATTAAATTTAGCCATTTAACGTCATTGGCTTGTCAAGCGCTGTAAGCTTTGTTTTTGTGATACTGCACTACTATGCTACTATGACTGCAGGACGTGCGCTGCATGAATGCTGTTTGTCAGGACAGAGATGACTGTTTGGGAATGCAAAGCGGCCCATTTATTAACTTTCAAACTTTCACATGACAATCTCCTCCGTGGTAGCAGGAACTCTATGTCTTTTATGCAATGTAATTAAACATTAAAACACCTGCGTCTAATAGTCCGGTGCGGCGTAGGCCTATATATGAAATAATCTGCATTTTCCCCCAATTTTAGCCGGTGCGCTTTTTAAAATGAAAACGGACAGACAAAAAGTGACGCATAAAACAAACCATTCTAGTTTAGTTTCATTAATTTGATCATTAACTTGCACTAGGCTCACACTTTAGCACTAGGCTCACACTTTAGCACTAGGCTCACACTT